>CAUZXS010003759.1:7500-49142 GCA_963585895.1 Sepioteuthis lessoniana | reverse complement strand
CCAAAGACTTTAAAAATGACACTTGATACCTCTTTGCTTAACATTCAGCAATATAAGGCAAGGATCAAGTGTAAAGTGGAGTAATTCAGGTACCACCCTCCCCTACACTTCAGTGTAGTAGCTATTGAAAAGAGAGCCTTCTGGTCGCCCTCGATATATACATATATGGATGTTTACTATAATAATTCTTGATATATTAGGTGGTTTAATAAATTTGATATCATTTGAGATGTAAAGGGTGTTACAGAAAAATCGATTTCATTTTTTAATCAAACAACTTGACCAATTATCATTCAAATTATCCCAAATTCTAACAGCACGTGAAGAAACAACTCAAAATTCGATGTTTTTATCTTTAAAAACCTTTTCTTTTCCAGTGAATGGCATTTCGACACATGAAATGAAAAAAACAACATTAAACATCAAACCTAAAATACTGAGTTGTTTCTTCACACGCCGTTAAAATTTGTTTGCTTGTTTGTTTTAGTTTTATGGGATATCAACTTTTGTAGGTTATTTAATGCCAAATCTATTTTCATACAAATAAACAGTTCAATTTTTAAAAAATTCAGTTTAGCGTAAGCACAGTTCCAATGTTAAGAACAGTTCTATTTCAAGCAATTCAGTTTAGCATACAAACAATTCAGTTTAGCATAAGTACGCAGTTTAAATGTCAAAACAGTTCTATTTCAAGCAATTTACTTTAGCATAAGAGCACAGTTTAGATCTATTGACCCATAGATAGGACACTATCAGGTTCTACCACTCCGGGCCAGAATGGACCTGGGAGCGTTGGAAATAAAGATACTCTGCATTCTCCAAAGCTCCAGCATTACTGGAGCCTCACTCACAGATTGTTTAGTGTCATATCAGGACACTCGTTGGGGTTGTCTTACCCCTCTGCAGAGAAGCAGTCGGTGTATTCTACAGCCCCAGTCGACAGGGTCATTAAAATTTGGGATCATTTGAATAAGAATTGATCAAATTATTAGATTATGGAATAATATCAATTTTTCTTAAACATCCTATATTATTTCTTCATAATTGCTTTAGTTCGGTGTTTTAAATAGTTGTAGTTAAAGAAATTGTTATAAAACTTAATCTACACGCAGATCATTAAAAAAAAACTCGTAAAATGTGAAATATTCTTAATCATGTTAAAAATATATGAATGTAAAAATTATTTGATCCTCCCAATTTAATAAAAAAAAGTTATTTGCAATGAATCCACAGGCAAAATTAGATACTTTTCTTCTAATGATAATTTAAAACATACTAAAACATTTTCCCTAACAGATATATTTGACTAACGTGCCACAACAAAAATTACTACTACTACTACTACTACTACTACTACTACTACTACTACTACTACATTAATAATAATAATGATAATGATAATAATGATAAGTACTGTTTAGTAGATTATATACATTTGTGATTTTTTAGTTGTTGATGAATAAAACATGTTAGATTTAAATTCGGCGCCTTAAAAATGCAATTTCAGAAAAATAATTTTATAAATGATATATTATCTGCTTGAAGCCGCTTGAAATTCTTATGAGGCTCTATTAACTTTCCTTAAATAATTTCATCCTGTCAATTATATATTTCTTCTTTAGTGTAATCTACGTGATTTTGAAAATAATTATTTTTGTATTTTTAATATTTAAAAATTTTTTTTTTATTTAGGTTTGATTTTGAATTTAATTTTTTAAGTACGTGATTTGAAAAACTGTTGACGAAGTCAATGATTCTATTGCGTCATCACTCAAAATAGTACAATGACATAAGTCAAATTTGTTAAAAACAATTTTAAGAATATCTATCTATCTATCTATCTATCATACCATGTATGCTCCTTATGGCATATGAAAGAAATATATATATATTTGGTTACACTTCGTTGGAATACATTGTGCTTGTAAACGTCAACAAGTGCACAGGACGAATAAATTAAGATATTTGTCAAAAAATTAATATGATAAAATATCTTTAGCATTTTTTTTACTTATCTACAATACAATAAGTGTGTTCTTATGTAGTCTGTGTGTGTGTGTGTGTGTGTGTGTGTGTGTGTGTGTGTGTGTGTGTGTGTGTGTGTGTGTGTGTGTGTGAGAGAGAGAGAGAGAGAGAGTGTGTGTGTGTCTGCCTGTCTGTCTGTATGTGTGTGTCTGTGTGTTTATACGTGAATTTGTGCATGTGATATTCATACATATATATATATATGTATGTATATATATGTATGTGTGTGTGTGTGTGTTTGTGTGTGTGTGTGTGTGTGTGTGTCTGTATATATATGTATATATATGTGTGTGTATAGATAGATAGATAGATAGATAGATATCCCAATGAAGTATATACATATATGTGCCTATTTGCAAATGAAAAACTTCTTATCATCAAGCGTTAAACTGAAGCATAAAAACATGGATTTATAATGCAAATACTTCATAAAAGCTTTCTCTCATTTATTTTTTGTTTTTGTTTTATTTTGATTCGTTTTTTTTTTGTTTTTGTTCTCTCTCTCTCTCTCTCTCTCTCTCTCTCTCTATCTATCTATCTATCTATCTATCTATCCCCTTTAATTTTTTTCATAGAACTTTCATAGAACTTTCTACGTTGTTATTGAATTTTTTTATCTTCTTTTATTTCAAAATTATTCTGGGATTGTTAAAAATAAGGATGAAACATTAATTAATTATCTTGTAACGATATATATATATATATATATATATATATATATATATATATATATATATATATATATATATATATATATATATATATATATATATAAACAAAATATTTGAGTACTGAATGTCAATAATATTTATGAATTCGAAAATAGAGGCTAAAACGAATATAAAAGCCAAAAAATATGAAGGAAGTAATTTTCAAAAATAGATAAGTAAATAATCGACATTATAATTTAGATTCTATTTACATTATTTTTTTTTTTTTCTGTTAGATTTTATACGTATACTAATACATTGAGTGTATTTGATTTGTGAAGTTATTCTGCATAAATCTCCATAAAAACCAAGACGAACCATCGAATCAACTCCAATTTCAACGTTTTTACTAGACGAGTTATGTACTTGACATCTCGATTTTCTTTCTTTTAACCGGGACATTGGCCCAGCGGTTAGAGTGTTCGCCAATGGCCCGGGAGACCTGGGTTCAATCCCAGGTCGAGTCATACCAAAGACTTTAAAAATGGAACTTGATACCACCTTGCTTAACACTCAGCATTATAAGGTACGGTTCAAGGGTAAAGTGGAGCAATCCTGGGAATAGAGTAGCGCCCTCCCCTACACCTTGGTGTAGTAGCTATCGAAAAGGGAGCCTTCGGGTCACCCTCGACTATGGTCGACTAACAATTGTAAGAAACACCTAAACTTATGATGCTTACATTTCATTATCAGATGATGCGAATGAGAGAAAAAAAAAAATAATTGTAGTATTAAAGGATTTTCGCTGGCAAATTGGAAAAATAAGTTTATCTTTCATTTATGGATCAAACAAAAATAAGACATATATGTCTAACGATGTTAAAAAAAAAAAGGGATTGTAATGTGTCAGTCAATGATTACTAAACATCATCACCTGATAGAAAACTCTTAGTAATGGTGATAAAAAAGAATGGAGATGTTACGAAATTATGTAAAATTATACACATGCTTGAATCTTCATAATAAGCCCAGAGAGACGGATACTTTAATGGAATACATGTCTATCATATGCATATCAATGTAATCTGACACATATTCTCACAGTAACAATCAGAACAAATACTTGTTATAATTTGAAAAAGAAATACGATATTTTTTCTT
Organism: Sepioteuthis lessoniana; assembly: GCA_963585895.1. Classification (NCBI taxonomy): domain Eukaryota; kingdom Metazoa; phylum Mollusca; class Cephalopoda; order Myopsida; family Loliginidae; genus Sepioteuthis; species Sepioteuthis lessoniana. The sequence goes on along the minus strand of CAUZXS010003759.1, from coordinate 45,306 downwards.
CACAATCAGACTTTACAAAAAAGAAAAAGTAAATAAAATACAGTCATAGAGACATATTTCAAATAACCGATAACCAAAAAGGATTTCTAAATTAATTTACGAAAGGCACATAAACTTAAATTAATATATTTATTTAACAATAATAATAATAATAATAATAATAGAATTTGCAAAATAGTTGACTTTGCTGTCCCGGCTGACCACAGAATAAAACTGAAAGAATGTGAAAAGAAGGATAAGTACCTCGACCTTGCTAGAGAATTGAAAAAACTATGGAACATGAAGGTGGCAATTATACCAATTGTAATTGGTGCTTTTTATACAGTCGCCAAAGGATTATTAAAGGGATTGGAGGAGTTGGAAGTTGGCGGTCGAGTGGAGACCATCCAAACTACAGCATTATTGAGAACGGCCAGAATACTGAAAAGAGTCTGGGATACTTGAGGAGACTTGCTGTCACTCAAACTCCAGTGAAAGACCATCAGCTAACGCTCATGTGAAAAACTCTAAAAATGTAAGATAATAATAATAATAATAATAATAATAATAATAATAATGAAGATACTTCTATAGAAAAATAAAAGACTAAACACCCTCACCTCCCTCTAAATTACACTCCCACAAAATGTCGCACCGTTTTACAAGAGATGAAATTAGAAACCAATACTTAGGTCTGTTTTAAAGGGACTGTGGCTCATGTGTGGAATAAAGTGATGAAAGGAACAAATGTGTCTCGAAAAAACGTACGAGGTTTACACATGTCTTGACTACGTAGTTTTTATCAGGAAAGAAATTGTTTCCATGCTCTCATGTACGAATTATCAGGAAAGTACTGTATAAAAACTAAAAACATCTATTTGAGACCGTGATAATAATCCAGAGTTATATATACCGAATAAAAGATACACACGCGCGTGCACCCATACATATATATATATATATATATATATAGATAGATAGATAGATAGATAGATAGATAGATAGATGTGTGATGGGTATCGTCGTTTTTACGTTACACTTTGGGAGTAGAATCTTTCTAGGAATAGTTGTATATATGTCAAAGGGGTTAGCTTCAAAACATACGGTGGAAACTAGGTGCTTGTATAATTTTTTTTCTTTCATGTTCAAAATTGCTTTTAATTTTGTGTGTCATTCTATACATCTCTGTCATCGCCAGGTAAGAAGTAAATCCCTTTCCGAGTCTATTTTAAATATTCAGGTAGTAGGAACAACAAGTTGTTGAATTTATTAAAAAACTTAACGGGGGAGAGACAGATTATTATAATATTTACGATGTTTTCACAATGCAAAACCTTTTATCTATTTCTTATATGTATGCTTGAATATATGTTTATATTGGATGATTTTGTAATTCCTGAATAAAATAATCTGTGGACCATTTACATGGCAACTTTAATTTGTTCAATATTGACTTATGGATTTGGTTGGTGTTTTCTATTGATATATATATATATATATATATATATATATATATATATATATATATATATATATATATATACGTGTGTGTAGTTTAGTGTGATGTGTAGTGGATAGATAGATAGATAGATAGATAGATAGATAGATAGATAGATAGTTTTTGTTTTGTTTTGTTTTGTTTGTTTTTTTGCTTTTTTTAAACCTGATAAAAAGAGAAAAGGCATGCAGAAACCATCATAAGAAAATATTAATTGCATACATCAGAAATTATATTTTTTGTTAAATCACATTTTTATGAAATTATATTTGCATGAAAATATATTTTGCAACTAAATTCTAATTCTTGTATCACTATTCCAATAATTCTCATATGTATTTATATTTTTATCCATTTATTTATTTATCTTCTTTTTTTTCCCCTTTTTAATTCGTTCATCAAAATACGTCCAGTATAGAGATATATATATAAACAATCAATTTGTCTTCATCTGTCCTTTTTTACATATTTTTCTCTTTCTTTTTTTCTGACTGTCAGTTTATTAGTTCATCTTATTAATAGTGTTTGAAATCTGAAAATGATAGATTCAACGACGTTTTATTTTAAAGTGCTTAAATAACAATAGTTTACTTTACATTGTCTTAAACAAGTAAGTCACTTTGTCAAAGTACAAGATAATTAATAAGTTGACTCCTCTAAAATGAACTTATGTAATGTGTTGGTTTAGAAAAAATAATAATTCTACAGAAGTGACCAATAGAATGTCTTTAAAAGAACTAAATTACCAAAAATGATCTAGAGAATAGAAGTTTTAACATACTAAATTTTTCTTAGTCAGCTACTTATGCCATAGATTGCTGGTAGAAATTGCTGCTAGTGATTGGTCATTCTTCTGAATACTGAGCTTAACTTCAAAGATCTGACCGGTGTTTTAAATTGGCCATGGCAGAGAGTCATAAAACTGACCAGCTTTTATCTGAGTTGGATTCTGTTATAGTTGAAAAATCCAAAAACTGAATTCAAGCCATCCAACAGTTCACCGTAATCTGCAGTAAATTTGGAAAGTTGCCTAAAATTTGAAAATAGGTTCCCCATAATTTGACAGAAGTCAACCATAAGCAAAAATAGATATCTGTACTCTCGTGAACGCATCTTGCCAAAATAGACCTCTATCTCAGGAAAATTTTGGTAGATATTTTGTAGGATTGATTATGTTAATGTTATTCACTTTGAGTCGCGCCATCAGTTAATATTATGATTAGAACAGACAGTTATTGTCAGCAGGTAGATAGTTTACACATTGGTTTGAAGGAAAAGATCCATTTCAATCACTCACAAATACATGATATTCCATTTTGATTATGCAGCAAAGATCCCGAGCAAGAAAAAATTCAAGACTTTTGTTAAGAAAAACAATCGTGGATATCTAACTCTGCAGATAATGAAGATTGCAATTTTTTTTCTTTTCCTTATTAATTTGAGAACTTTAATTTTTTCACTTTAAATAATTCACTTCTTTATGGTTTCCCTAAAATAACCCAAATGGTTAATATCACAAGCCTAACTTTTTAGGACTATTATTAAGCGACTCTTATGAATTGTTTATTTCTAGAGTTGACTTCGGGTAATTAAAACCACGGATAAAGAAGAACTACAGAGTTTTTCTTCAGTTTTCTACGTAATCATTACTTATTTATTTTTTCTAACAATTACTTATAAATTGATAAAAAAAATTATGATCAGTTTTCTTAAAATTAGAACAAGTGTACAATTTACTATCATACAAAGATCGAATTGAGACATCGCTTTCTTTTTTATGTTTGCATTTTTGGCACAATTATAAAGTTTTTTGTTTGTTCATTTTCTTTGTATTTCCCATGTAAACAGTTCATATAAACGCTTCAAAACAAAGTGGGTTTATGGTAGGGAAACTTACGCTCCTTGGAATGGTTGAAAGTTGTTCAAAGTCTAAGTACGAAAAGACATCGCATTCATTTCCTTTACTCAAAAAAAAAAAAAAAAAAAAAAAAAAAAAAGACAAAAACAACCCATACCTCCTACTGGGAAAAATCTCATCGCTTCATCAGCGACTGATTTGTCTATCTCGGGCAGTAAACCCTACCATTGCCTTTTTATTTTAAGAGAAATGTCTAAACAAGAGAAAGAGATAATGGCCAATGGAAAGTAAGTATATTAAGTTGTTTATTGATTTGCCGATTCAAAGTCGTCAACACTTGGTATAAATGAAAAAAAAATTACAAGCCAAGAAAAGAAAAAAAAACAAAAAAAAACAGGTGCGTTGGAAATTAATTCATGTAAAACTGAAAGATCTAGATAAAAAATAAACAAGTAAAAATTTCAAATAAACTCACACTTTCTATTTGTCTATCTCTGTCTCTCCTCTGTGTGTGTGTGTGTGTGTGTGTGTGTGAGAGAGAGAGAGACAGACAGTGAGAGGGCGAGTTTCGTGTTTATCAATGTATACTAGACGACGCGTCAACCTGTTTGGATTCCTGTTGTATTAACTCTTCCTGATGTTATAAGTGTTTCGATTTAAGAATGAAAGATTATAGTAAAGCATTTCCTAGTAAATTTCTGTTATATCTAGAATTTAGATTATCAGAAATTGATGTTCAGCGTGAATGAAAACCCCACAAAAATATAATTCAATTGCAGATTGGACTGGAAATTTATTTATTTTCAAAGTTAGAGTATTTAAATTGTACTGCTCTACATATCTCGGTATAATGTATCGTTTTTATTGGTTACAGTTACTTACATATATATAAATATGAGAATCTTAGAATCAAATTTATAAGTATATATTTGTATGCGTATTAGATTTAAAATTTTGACTTATTGAGCGTGCCCTTTACTTACCCTTCCTCACGAACGCGATGTGACACAAGGTCAATTTTAAGCGAAGTTTAACTGGTTTGAATTCAGTTTTCATTCTAGACAGGTTGTCATACCAAAATTGAAAGCCCGTCTGCCCGACTATTTACCCATAGCTGGAGGGAGAACAATTGGATTCATACCCTTTCCCAAGTATATTAGTGCTATGTAAACTTTTGTCACCGTAACCATTTCCCAAGAATATTAGCTCTTGGAGAAATGCAAACAGCCTCGTCTGGGATTTAAATTCGTGTCACCGTGCGCTTTTCCTACAACGATAACAATTATACCATGAACGCTTCCTTTATGTATGAAACACTCAGATTGAATGATAACACATTCGATCGTTCATTATACAATAATGCAATTTGAAGTAGTATTGTTCTTTCAAAAAACTGCTACAAATTCTCATAGAGTCTTCTTGGTAAATCGAGACTTTAAGGAAAAATTATGAAAGTAGCAGGAATTTTCTGAGTAAAAGTTAGAATTTATATTTTTAAACATTCAATATAATGGAATTGTAGCCGAAAGAAAGAATTACTTTGGCCGTTGAGGTTTCGATTTTATATTTTCGTCCAATGAGGATGATTTAAACCATACTACTCGGATGACTTTCTCGGGTAGTATAAAAGGCCACGCAAACGCTCTCTTAGCCTCTTCCTCACATATTTTTCAAGCAGGACAGACCGACACTCTTCCTCACTCATTCTTGCAGACCAACATTCAACACGAGTAGAGCATCATTCAACCATGGGCTATTGTTCCTTTTGTCATCTATTCATTCCTCCTAGACCAACTGGACCTCGAAACTTCAGATTAAATGCTTAATTCCTGCTCAATATTCGCAACTGTTTTTCTTCTATTTGTACGACTCACAGTACAAGGGTTACCTTTCTGGCTGTCTTTAAAGCTATTGAAACTCATCAATATTCTCGTCCACATTCCTGTATTTCCCTTTCTTCTTAATGTAACAGCCCAGACACCAATTTGCCTTTGTTGTAAAAGAATAACTAATATTTTACAATTATTTTGAATTCATATATTTACTAAACGAATTTAGTATGACAGTTCTCTCAATTTTAGAGTATATCTTTTTGTATGTTTATTGAATATACTGAGAATAAATACCCATATACAAATATAGACTTATAAACAGATGCACTCATTCACATATATATGTTCACAGAAACACACACACCGGTATACTAATTTGAATTTTCCTTTTAATGACTGGTGTTATATGTGCAACTTTCCTTCGTCTGTGAGGAAAACGGAAAATTTAATGCAGTCATAAAATTGAGATTAGATGATGATGACGTTTTAAAAGGTCTACTAAGCACTGAAAAAATTTAGTCGACATAGGGATGCAATTTGGTCTGGAAAAATGTGCGAAAGCCACATTTAAGAAGGGCTCACTAGTAAAGTTTAAAAACATCATTCTAGATATAAACGCGGAAACTTCAGAACTAGAACCCTATAAAACTTGTAAATATTTAAGAATTACTTAAGCGAACGAAATCAATCATACTATAGATAAAGAAAAAATAAAAGAATTCTATGAAAGAATAAGAGCCATATTAAGATCAGAATTGAATGCGTAAAGTAAAGTTATAGCAATTAACACCATGGCAATACCAATTGTGACAAACAGTTTTAAGCTTAGATAAATAAAATAAGATGGCTACTAAAGTTAGGAAACAAATAACCTGCCAGGGAATGCATCACCCAAGAGCAGATATAGAACGTCTCTAGGTCAAGAGGGAAAATGGTAGAAGAGGCTTAATCCAACCAGAATCGACCAAAAAAATAAGCACTAAAAGATTAAAGAAATATTTAGATATAGCAACAGATTGGATGCTACAGTTAGTAAACACACACAAGAAGCAAAAGAAAAAAATATTCAATTTGAAAAGAAAATAATAAATTTGCAAATCAACTCGACTGCACATTGAAAGAAATAAGTAAGTAAATTTGGCGACTTTAGAAGGCATCAAGTACCATTTTTTGAGTCTTTAGTATGACTCGACCTGGGATTGAACCCTGGTCTTCCAGACCATTAGCGAACACTAATATAAAACTATAGAAACAACAAAACCATAAAGAGATAAACAAAAACACAAGGAAAAAGTCAATTACAGAACAACATCAGTTAAACAACAAAATCTATTAAAAACAATCAAATAAACGACTAAATCAATTCAAAAACAATCAATTAAAGGACTAAATCAATTGAACGATAAAATCAATAAAAAAAAACAAAAACAAAAAAAAAATACATGGATGATACGGACAAAAAATTAGAAATACTGGTATATATGTAGTGAAAACTAATCAATGGCAGAAAAGTTTTGGATTGAAAGCGAAGACAGTGGGGTTAACAATGGTGGCATAGGATTTGAGCAAACAAATTAGAAACTATTAACAAAATACTGATCAAGCGTCCGGTTATCCAATCCTAACACCGATAGAATATAAAAAGAAGGCATGATAAAATAGAACATTATATTCATTGGAAAATATGCAAATACTATGGAATACTAACATCTGAAAAAGGGTATAAACAACAACCAGAACTAATAACCGAAGCAAAAGAAGCTACTATATTAGGGGCTTTGATACAGAAACTGATAGAAAAATAAAGAGCAATAGACCAGATATAGTGATTAAGGACTCGAAAAGAAAACCGTGCATTCTAATTAATATGTCAGTGCCAACAAATAATAAAATATCTGTCAAAGAAAATAATTAAATAAGTAAATACAAAAGATAGTAAATACAAAATATAGTAAATACAAAATAGGTAAATAACTGAATACAAAGTACATTGTAAATACAATATCGGTAGTAAATACAAAATAAAGAGCAATAGACCAGATATAGTGATTAAGGACTCGAAAAGAAAACTGCGCATTCTAATTAATATGTCAGTGCCAACAAATAATAAAATATCTGTCAAAGAAAATAATTAAATAAGTAAATACAAAGACCTGAAAATAGAAATCGAAAAAAATGTGGCATTTTAAAACTACCACCGTTCCAGTAAAAGTGAAAGCCCGGGATATGACCAAGAAAGTGACAGATAAACACATTAACAAAATATATGGTAGTCTCAGTCTATATGAAATAGAAAACATTGCACTTTGCAGAATAGCCCATCTTCTTAAGAGGGTACTGTCAGTATGACTGAAAAATATCACCCAAAAGAGGCTGAAAAAAAAAATAAATAAATGAATAGAATACAGAAAATCATTACCTTACTTACCTCACTCCCGGTCTCGGTACGACCCGGTGAAGGAGTGTGAGAAACCGAAAATAAAACTGAACAAATAATAATAATAATAATAATAATAATAATAATAATAATAATAATAATAAGCGAATGCAGCAAATTAGCGCAGAAGAACTATAAGAATAGACACGACTGGGTCGGCAAGGTGATCCCCAAGGAGATGTGCAAGAAATTTAAATTTGACCATACGAACAAATGGTATATGCACAACCCAGCACCTGTCCTAGAAAATAACACACATAAACTCCTATGGGACTGACTTACATACGGATAACCTAATCTCGACCAGAAGACCAGACCTGATAATAATCAACAACGAAAAAGAGAATTTGCAAAATAGTCGACTTTGCTGTCCCGGCTGACCACAGAATAAAACTGAAAGAATGTGAAAAGAAGGATAAGTACCTCGACCTTGCTAGGGAATTGAAAAAAATTGTGGAACATGAAGGTGACAATTATACCATTTGTAATTGGTGCGTTTGAAACAGTAACTAAAGGATTATAAAAGAGACTGGAGGACATGGAAGTTGGCGGACGAGTGGGGACCATCCAAACTACAGCATTATTGAGAACGGCTAGAATACTGAGAAGAGTCCTGGAGATTTGAAGAGACTTGCTGTCACTCAAACTCCAGTGAAAGACCATCAGCTAACGCTCATGTGAAAAACTCTGAGTAAATAATGATAATAATGATAATAATGATGATCATAATAATAATAATAATAATTGTTGTAATTTATTTTGATCTGTCAGATAATGATTATGATTTCAAAACAGGTGATAAATTAGCATTGAAAGAAAGTGTTGTCAGAAAAATGTTTGAAACTTACTGAGAACTGAAAAAAAAAATCTCGAATATAAAAAATGAAAATTGTACACCTCATTTGAGTGTCTCTAAACAGATCCTCTGACAATTTTTTTTTACTTATGGTTTAGAAGGATTGGGAATCCGAACAACAGTTGTGACCGCCAAAACAACAGAAATACCCCACCTCCCAATATTTAAATAAAGAGTTCTACAGTATTGAGGAAAATTTGCTCTCAGTTGCTCTCCAAGGAAAGTTTTCATCCTACTAGTACGAAAAGTTTAATGGTTTCCCATCTCTACAAAAATCGATACAATAGAAAGTTGACATCCTACTAGTACGAAAAGTTTAATGGTTTCCCATCTCTACAAAAATCGACACAATAGAAAGTTGACATCCTACTAGTACGAAAAGTTTAATGGTTTCCCATCTCTACAAAAATCGACACAATAGAAAGTTGACATCCTACTAGTACGAAAAGTTTAATGGTTTCCCATCTCTACAAAAATCGACACAATAGAAAGTTGACATCCTTCTAGTACGAAAAGTTTAATGGATTCCCATCTCTTCAAAAATCGACACAATAGAGCATAAATAGCGATAAAATGATTATTGTGCTTGGATTCAAACATAATCAAATGCTCTCAGGATAAATCAAAAGCTGTCCAAGGAAACAAAAAGGACTTTAAGAACCAGATCAACAATTCTATTCAACCGAGAAATACAAATATGTTAATCCTTAATACAAAATGAAAGACCAACCAGATCCTTGAAAGACAGCGAAAAATTTTAAAGAAAAACATCAAGACTACCCAGATACTGATTGTATCTATAATTATTAATGCTTATAAATAAAAAGTAAGTTAAGTTGGCAACCCTAGTCGATGGTAACCTAAGGGTTCCCTTTTCAGTTGCTACTACACCAAGGTTTAGGGGAAGGCGTTACTCCATTCCCTGGATTACTCCACTTTACCCTTACCTTATAATGCTGTGTTAAGAAAGGCGGCATCAAGTACCATTTTTTGAGTCTTTGGTATGACTCAACCTGGGATTGAACCCCTGTCTCCGGACCATTGATGAACACTCTGCTCATTAGACCAAATGGCCCGGTTGCATATAAATACTAGAATCAGAATTGGATGAATTAGAAATTAGAGAAAGGATTGGGATTATCCCGATCACCACTTTGCAAGGATTTAATATTTTACTGAGCAAGGCACTGGAGATTTTATGAGACTTTAGTACCTCGATCTCGCCTGGGAATTAAAAAAACTATAGAACATGAAAGTGACGATTATACCATTTGTAATTGGTGTTCTTGGTACAGTCACCAAAAGATTATTAAAGGGACTGGAGGACTTGGAAATAAGAGTACGAGTGGAGACCATCCAAACTACAGCATTATTGAGATCGGCCAGAATACTGAGACGAGTCCTGGAGACTTGAGGCGACTTGCTGACGTTCAGACCCCAGTGAAAGACCATCAGCTAACGTTGATGTGAAAAACTCTCAAGGAGTAAATAATGTTTTTCACACCAGCGTTTGTTGGAGTCTGGGCGGCAGTTGGAATTTTCAGTTCTCCAGGACTCTTCTCAGTATTCTGGTCGACATCACCAATGCTGCAGTTTAGAAGGTCTCGGCTCGTCATCTGAGTTTCAACTCTTTTAGAATCCGTTAACAAACCTTTAGGGACCGTTCCAAGTGCACCAATTACAAGTGGTATCATGGCTCCTTCATGTCCTACTATTTTTTTAGTTCACTATTCTCTCTCTCTCTCTCTCTCTCTCTCTCTCTCTCTCTCTCTCTCTCTCTCTCTCTTGCCTAAAACTAGGTCTGGTCGTGTGGGCGAGATTAAGTGATCTATTTGTATCTCAAAATCCCAGAGAATTTTGTCCGTCTTATTCGACAGGATGGATTCTTGTTTGTGCATACACCATTTGGGAGTAAAGTAAAATTTCCATTTCTTGCACAATTCCCTGTGAATCACCTTCACTACCCAGTCATGTCTAGTCTTATACTCTTTGCTCTAATTTGCAGCATTCACTTATAATGTGATTAATCGTTCCGTCTCAATCGCTACATAACGACCACTTGCTATTCTGTTACATCTCTATCTATTTTCGTTATCATTTTACTCATTTAGGAGTTTTTCACACCAGCAGATGGTTTTCCAGTGGAGTCTGAATGACAGCAAGTGTCCTCAAGTCACTAGGACTTAGCATTCTGGCTGATCTCAATAAAGCAGTTGTTTGGATGGTTTCCACTCGTCCAGTTATTTAGAAGTCCTCTAGTACTTGTACTTATCCTTTGGTAACTGTATTATTATTATTATTTACTCATTAGAGTTTTTCACATCAGCGTTAGCTGATGGTCTTTCACTGGAGTTTGAGCGACAGCAAGTCTCCTCAAGTCTCCAGGACTCGTCTCAGTATTCTGGCCGTTCCCAATAATGTAGTAGTTTGGATGGTCAACACTCGTCTGCCAGCTTCCATGTCCTCCAATCCCTTTAATAATCCTTTCGTTACTGTACCAAAAGCACCAATTACAATTGGTATAATTGTCACCTTCATGTTCCATAGTTTTTTTAATTCCCTAGCAAAGTCGAGGTACTTATCCTTCTTTTCACATTCTTTCAGTTTTATTCTGTGGTCAGCTGGGACAGCAAAGTCGACAATTTTGCAAGTTCTCCTCTTTTTTTTTTTTGGTGGTTGAAATTAGGTCTGGTCTTCTAGTCGGGATTAGGTGATCCGTGTGTATGTCAGTCCCATAGGAGTTTATGTGTGTTATTTTCTAGAACAGGTGCTGGGTTGTGCATATACCATTTGTTAGTGTGGTCAAATTAAGATTTCGTCTTCTTCTTCTTCTTCTTATTATTATTATTATTATTATTATTATTTTGAGTTTTCTTTAATGTCTTGTTTTGTGTATTCCTAAAACTGAGTCCACTCTCTGAACTTAGGGCTACCGTGGTGGTGTGAGGAATTTATTTGATGGGTAGTAAGTGAAGCTGGCGACCGTAGTCGAGGGCGACCAGAAGGCTCCCTTTTCAATAGCTACTACACCGAGGTGTAGGGGAGGGCGCTACTCCTTTCCCTGGATTGCTCCACTTTACCTTTGATACGTACCTTGTATTGCTGAGTGTTAAGCAAGGAGGTATCAAGTACCATTTTTAAAGTCTTTGGTATGACGCTACCTGGGACTGAAGCCTGTTCTCCCGGGCCATTGGTGAACACTCTACCCACTAGGCCAATGAGCTGGTCTAGTAACAAATAATTTTCACCTGAGATCAAATTGCGACAATTCTTATCAATATTCAAGTTCTCCTCTCAGTAATATAGCCGATTTTTATAATTATATCAAAATGGCTTCTATTCTTCCTCTGATATCCAATTCTTCCAATCCCTTTACAACCCTCTCTGTGACTTTTCAAACCGTTCCTTTAATGTTGGATATAACTGGTAACTTCATTTTCCACATTAAAAAAGATCCTTTTCATTATTTTCTGATATTTTAATAAAACCTTTTAACCTTATACTTGGTTCCATTGTAACAACGACTCCCGACAAATTTCCATTACTTTGCTTACGGTGATAAAATCTAGGGTTCTAATCAGGATAGGTTAATCCGTTTAAATTTCTTAGCCCCAGGGAATTTTTTTTTTCAAGCAGATTCTGTTTTGAAAATATACCTTTAGCTTGTATTGCTAAACCCAACTTCTTTGCACAGTTCCAAGTCGATTACTCTTTTAACCCATTATTTTACTTCTTCAAAACCAACCTGTTGTGTTCACTAAAATATGACCAACAATGTCATCTTTACCTCTAAACATTCTACATTTGCTATTTTCAAGTGTTTTGTCGAAGTCTTTATATAATTGGGGTTTATTGCGTTTTCTGGGTCGTCATTGATAAGAATTCAGTTTATATCTTTAAATGTTTTCACCGAAATCCGGATCATTCCATTTCATCTGAAATTCCTTCAGTTTTATTTTTTGAAATTACTGCTTAATTTTTTTTTTTTTTTTTCTTTCAATATAGGATTTTTCTTTTGGTGTTTCCTCTACCCGCCTGTTATAGAGCAAATTTTGACCGTTGCAACTAAACTTTTATTACTTTAGCTTGGGTAGTCCTTCAGTCTTTTGATAACAGTCGACTTGATCTTTAATGTTGACAGCATTTCATCCTTTCTATTTCCTCTTCAAATATAATCTATCGATATCGTCTCTGAAGTGTACTGTTACAGGCATTGTCATCAACTTCTTTGTTTTTTAACCAAAGTTCTTTTGTCCAGTTTAAAAAAGGTCCTGAATATCTCACGATAGAAACTGTCCGGGAAATCTTGATCAACTTTTTGTTGCAAAGTTTTGTTTCTACTATTTTCTTCGTTCTTCTTAAATATCTGCTTTCGTGTTCAATATTTTTCGGTCCTTGTAATTATTTCCACATTGAACATTTTCCTAGTTCCTTTTTTTTACCATTATCATTTACACATCTTTCGGTTTCAACTGCACGATCCGGTTTATTTGCGATGTTGGCAAGGATCTTCAAATCATCTTTATATATAAGGTGCTTTCCCTTTTCCAGAGATATTGTGAGTTTATATCTTCCATTACTATTTTAAAAGATAAAATCAAGTAATATCATTACTATAATAAATAATTGTTTAGACCGAAAACCTCTTTGGAATTGACACTGTCTTCTTGCAGTTAATTTTAATCTCCAATAATAATAATAATAATAATAAAGAAAGTGAAAAATAGGCAAATACTTTTACAGAGAACTAAAAAAAAAAGCTGTGGAACAAAAGGGTGACGGTGATATCAATTGTAGTTGGTGCACTTGGAACGGTCTCTAAGGCTTGGAAAGGGTCTGGAAGAATTGGAAATTCAAAAAAGAATCGAGAACATCTTAACTGCAACTTTGTTTTTGGTCGGCCCGAATACGCAGATGAGTCCAAGAGATCTGAAAAGACTTGCTGTTACTTCAGTGAAAAACTGCAAAGGAATTGTGGATTTTGCTGTCCCGGCTGACCATAGAGTAAAATTGAAAGAATGCAAAAAGAGGCATAAGTACCTGGACTTTGCTAGGGAATTGAAAAAACCGTGGAACATAAATGTGACGATTACACCAATTGTAATTGGTGCTCTTAGTACAGTTACCAAAGGATTGGTAAAATGACTTGGAAATAAAGGGACGAATGGACATTATCCAAACTGCAGCGGGGGTGTCCTCGTGGTGTAATCGTTAAAGCGTTGAACTGCGGAATCATGGTACGCGAGTTCGTACTTCAGTCGTGCTATTACGTTCACTTTCGAGCAAATAACCTTGGGAAAGGTATGAACCCCCTTATCCTTCCAGCTATGGGTTAAATAGTATCACTACTGTTCTTCTCGGAGAATGGCTTTGGCATTAAATAACCTAAAAAGATTTGATATGCCATTAAAAAGAAAGAAAGAAAGAAAGAAACTGCAGCATTGTTGAGATCGGCCAGAATACTGAGAAGAGTCCTGGAGACTTGAGGAGACTTGCTTGTCACTCAAACTCCAGTGAAAAACCATCAGCTAAAACTGATGTGAAAAACTCTCAAGGAGTAAAATAATAATAATAATAATAATAATAATAATAATAATAATAATAATAATAATAGTAATAATAGTAATAGTAATAATAACAATACAGACCTTGTGATAATTAACTGAATAGCAGACTTTGCGGTCTCAGCTGCCCATAGGGTGAAAATCAAAGAAAACGGAGAGACAAGTACTTAGACCTTGCCAGAGAAGTAAAATGCTATGGAACATGAAGGTGGCGGTGATGCTAATTGTAATTGGTGCACTCGGAACGATCGGAGGACGAACCGAGACCATCCAAACTATAGCATTGTTGAGATTGGCCAGAATACTGAGAAGAGTCGTAGAGAATTGGAGAGACTTTCTGTCTCTCAAATTCCAGCGAAAGACCATCAACTAACGCTCGTATAAAAAAACACTGTAGTAGTAGTAGTAGTAGTAGTAGTAGTTATCTTCAGTTATGACATTTTATCATTGGAATAAGTCTGAACTACTTCAGTATTTTCTTCTTTTGTTGCCACCTCAACCATGCCTCAAAATCAGGTTTCAAATATATAATTTCATTGTACCCCTCTAAATATTGGCGTCGAGGAAATTCCCAGTCATAATTGTGAGGTGCATCATAAAAATGATTTAGTTTAGTTGTCCATTATAGATTATTTTGTCTCAGTTTTGACAATCACAATTGAAACTGTGCATTGGGACTCCGTTCTGTGATTCTCAACTAAAAAGACTAATTTCTGAGATTAAGATTACAATTTTGTAATGTAGAACAGTCTTAAGAAATCAAAGTTTGGCACTTAAATCATTTTTACCCCAGCTGTAAAGTAGATGATAACCAAAGCGACAAGGGAATTTCCAATACAAATGACTGGAATTTTTCAAGAGAAAATTATATAAACACGTGCACGAACTAACATGAAAGACAGAGGTGAAAGGAAATGAGAACCCTAAATATTAATTTTTGATTATAATTCAAATCAGTGTAAATTGAAGTTGAAAAGAGAATTAAGTTGCTCACAAATATTGTATTGCAAAAGATTTTTTAAATACCAAATCATAGATTTTTTTTTATTCCTATTGTTTACTGTTTTATTTTTTCATCCTCTTAAGCTACATCGTTTTTTTTTTTGTTTTTTTTTTGGTTTTTTTTGAGGAAGCAAGCTGGCTGCAACGCTTTTTACCAAATGTGCAGACACCCAATAGCATAAAAAAGTGGTTGAATAACACGTGTTAAAACAGACGGATCGTTAAAAAACGATACAAGAAACACACACACACACACACACACACACACACACACACACACACACACACACACACACACACACACACAAATAATACAACCTGAGATGGACAAATCTTATATAACAGGGTTATCAACGGCACAAATTATTTTGTACAATGATATATCTGCAATAATACGCTTACGATCAAGTAGCTGTATTTCCGTTAGAAACGCTGATATCTAAGAAAGACGCACCAGTTGATATTACAAAATAATTCTTTGAAGTAGTACTTAGTGAATTCTGTACATTGTGTTGATATCCAATGATCCAATGATCAATCATTGTATCCAAGCATATCATATAATCCACATTCCAGGAAATGTATCAGTTTTCATAATGAACTTCCTGTTCATGAGATATACGTATGTACAAGTAAGTACATAAGTATTTAAGTATATATGATTCAGTATGTACACTGTATGAGTTGTATGAGTGAGTACGCACCTGTTAAGGGCCACGGAGGTTTGACTTCAAGTAAGTTGTTTTTAAATTCGTTTTTTATACAAAATGTTTATATCTATTTTTTAATTTATGTGATTATTAGTATGCCCATTGCATATTGTTATAGTGAACGAGACTATAGGATTATTGTTAGTGAATTTAGTTCTCAAAGGATCCCCCATTCTTCTGGCCTAATGCCAAATTAAAGCCAGCTTACTAAATGACTTCTTGATCAACATTAATAAAATAGGTGTGACTTTTTTTTAAAGCTAAACAAGATTTTCTTTTTTTTTTTATTCATCCTTCTAAAAAAAATTACCTTTCATTCAGTTTATAAGTTTTTTGTTTGTTTCATTAATTTTTGTTCTCCCTTCGTCTTCGTTATATTTTTCTTGATTCATTTTTATCTAATTTTTCTTTTTTTGATACATTTCACGTTCAGTCTTTGACTTATTTAGACAAGGGGATTATTCTATTTGTACATATAACTTTTTATAAGACTCTTTTCTTTTATCTACTTTTTGTTTCTATTCTTATTCGACTTCCACTATTTGTTGTCATTTCCTCTTACCTTATATATATATATATATATATATATATATATATATATATATATATATATATATATATAAGGTAAGAAAGAGGATATATATATATATATATATATATATATATATATATATATATATAAGGTAAGAAAGAGGAAATATATATATATATATATATATATATATATATATATATATATATATATATGATGCGACACAAGGTCAGTTTAAAGCGAAGTACACCTGGTCTGAATTCAAAGTTTTCCTTCTTCTAGACGAGTTGCCTTTCCAGGTTTGAATAACCGAGATAATCCTAGTGTTTACTCATAACTAGGTGGACGAGAGATACAATGATGCCTTTCCCAGGGACATTCGCGCAAAGGGAAATACAGACAGCATAGTTCAGGACTTGAACTCAGATCGCCCATTTTATTTTACACATCATACAGATACTGGCTCACATGAGATTGGCAACTTGAAATTCAGAATCACTCCGGGTTTTATTTAGTTAAAATTATTGTGGCATCGCAAAGCAATATTTTGTGCATATAGAAATGTAAAGATTTTATTGCTTGAAAAACCTTTTAGCGTAAATTTTATTCATTATTACATATATATTCGTGTGTGTGCGTGTGCATATATATATATATATATATATATATATATATATATATATATATATATATATATATGCGTGCATAACCTGTAATATCACAGGCACAATTTATTAAACAGATTCATCAAATATTTGATTTGCTCAAATGATTACATATGATTACTCTGTAAATTTTGACGTCATGCCCAAAATTAAAAGATAATGAATTAAACTGCATTTGAACCCGGCTCAAGTGAGTAAAGTTTCGACTTATCTCGTCTCTAGTTACTAGTTTTGCCACGACTTTATCAGACTCACTTTTAGTTTAGAATATATTTACTAAAACAATGACGACAAAGATATATGTGTTGATTAGGAAAAGAAATGTTATTATTACTGACTGTTGACATAACATTTGTTTCAGTACAATCTTTGGTCGAATTTTGGAATTGTGCGGTAATAGTTAGAATAGAAAGGGACTAAAGGAAGCTTTACTTACAGAATCAAATAATTATGTCAAATATTTATGACAAAAATATCATGTTGATTTAATGTGTGTGTGCGTATATATATATTTATATATATATACAAGTAAGTTCACCAACCGCTGTTGAGGGCGATCCGAAGGCTCTCCTTTCAGTAGCTACTATACTGAAGTGTAGGGAAGGGCACGACTCCCTTTCCCTGGATTGCTCCTCTTACCCTTGATCCTTTCCTTATAATGCTGAGTGTTAAACAAGGAAGCATCAAGTAGCATTTTTGTCTTTGGCATGACCCGACCAGGGATTGAACACTGGTCTCCCTGGCTATATATAGTATGAGTTGGGGGAAGAATCCATTGACCAAAACCAACATGGATGGGAATGCAGAATATAGTTATGACTCTTATATACATGTATGTGGGCATGAATGTGTGTGTGTACCAAAACATCTGCACGAGCAGGATGCGGAACAAGGTCAATTTTTTTAAAGCATTGTTGAAAAGATTTAAATTCAGAATTTTTCTGTTGTCACACCAAGTCTAAAGAGCCCAGTCTGTCCTATTTTACCTAAAGCTGGGAGGAGAATTATTGGATTCATATCTTTCCTAATTGTATTAGTGCTATGTGAAATGCAATCAGCCTCGTCCAGGATTTGAAATCGATGCTCATTTTCTATGAAGATATCTACTACACCACGTGCGCTCATATGCATGTATGTATGCATATATATCTGAATACTTTTTCTTTTTCATTTTACTTATAATTTGATAGACACTCTGGATATTATTATTAAGACTATTTTCAGTAATTTAAGTCTTACAATAGTTATGAATACAATTGAATTGGCAAGATTTAAAAAAAAAATAATTTTTACAATTGAATATATGATTTTTATGGTTGACATAAGTTGAAAATGTAAACATATCTCATTTCCTCATAAAATGTGTAACAACATACTCCAGAGTGTTTCTGTAAGTGTACGTAAAATATTGAGGAACATGTGTAATAAATATCAAATGATGCATTAATATCAAACGTATGTAAGCAAGCATATAAACATCAGCGAATATACACAGACATTTTGTTATTCAAGCATGTATATATACATTAATATAAACAAACATATATATGTGTAAGTTTCATATTATGTACTCACATAATTAATGATAAACAAAAAGAAATTGCATATATGAAAATGAATAGAAGTGTTCTCTCACAAATATCAACACCAGCAAGAAATTTGGGTAATTGTATTCTCATTTTTGTGTTCTTAAGATCATTTTTATGTGTGTTATTATTTTTAACGCATAAATATTACAAATCCTACCTTTATTGATGAGGA
The DNA here is from genome assembly GCA_963585895.1 of Sepioteuthis lessoniana. Lineage (NCBI taxonomy): Eukaryota > Metazoa > Mollusca > Cephalopoda > Myopsida > Loliginidae > Sepioteuthis > Sepioteuthis lessoniana. The sequence goes on along the minus strand of CAUZXS010003759.1, from coordinate 26,612 downwards.
ACAAATCTGAAAAATTTTCCCGATAGCAAAGTCGCAATAGACACCCAACCATACGCTCACACAGATATATATATATATATATATATATATATATATATATATATATATATATATATATATATGTATATATATATATATATATACTCATATATATGTATACATAAATAAATATACACATACGTGTGTGTATATATATACATATATATATGCATATATATACACACATGTATATATGCACTTATACACACACACACATATATATATATATATATATAGATAGATAGATAGATAGATAGATCAAACCCTCCGCACTGTTAGGATACAACACAAGGTCAATATTTGAGCGAAAATTAACAAGTTTAAATTCAGACTTTTTCTTTTCCTAAATTGGTTACCATACAAAGGCTAAAGAGCCCAGTCTACTCTACCATTTACCCATAGTTGGCTTCATACATTTCCAAAGAGTATTAGCGGTATATGAAATGCAAATAGCTTCGTATAATTATTATTTATAAAACATTAAAATGTTTTTGATTATACCAAAGGTTTGATTTTATAATATTATGATCGCTGGCTGTTTATTGAGTTCTTTTTTTAAATCTAGATAAGATCGAATTAGTGAATTCAGTCCCAGGTAGCGTCATACCAAAGACTTTAAAAATGGTACTTGATGCCTCCTTGCTTAACACTCAGCAATATAAGGTACGTATCGGGGGTAAAGTAGAGTATTCCAGGGAAAAGAGTAGTGCCCTCCCCTACACCTCGGTGTAGTAGCTATTGAAAAGAGAGCCTTCTGGTCGCCCTCGTCTAAGGTCGCCAGCTTTTCTAACTTACTTACCTAATCTCGCTTCTCTTGCTTTTAAGAGAGTTTTTGTTGGAAATCTACGTAATAGTAACCTTTTTTTTTCTTTTTAGTGTTTTTTCTCTTTGATTAGGTTGATATTTCTCCTGATTTTGCTCTCATTTATTTAAGAGTCTCTAATTCCTTGAGAATTGAAGTAATTGGAGCCACTTTAATTTTATTTTTTTTTTTAATTCTGGAGCTATTTCATTATAGTTTATAGTTTTCATTATCTTAAATCTAACTCTGAAGTCTACTGACGCAGCGTCATTTGTTATTTGTCAAAGATTTTATAGCTTAGAATTAGTGATCTTAATATACTTTGTTACCCTTGAAGCAATTTTTAAACACCTTAGAGCTTATATATATTTTTCATGGTTAGAAGTGAGTCTTTTCAACAGGTTCAAAAATATTTATTTTCATGTTTTTTAAGTACTAGTTATTATCAATATTCGTGTTATTATTTATTAGACTGTTAATTAGTGTCACTTTTATGATTGCCCTGAAATATTTACATTTATATCATGATAACAGTAATATAGCAGTATATATCGTGACAGTTTTAATAATAATAATAATAATAATAATAATATGGGACTTTGACATACGCACGGATCACCTAATCTCGGCCAGAAAACCAGACCTAATAATAATCAACAACAAAAAAGAGAACTTGCAAAATTTTCGACTTTGTTGTCCCGAGTAACCACAGAATAAAACTGAAACAATAATAATAATAATAATAATAATAATAATAATAATAATAATAATAGAATTTGCAAAATAGTTGACTTTGCTGTCCCGGCTGACCACAGAATAAAACTGAAAGAATGTGAAAAGAAGGATAAGTACTTTGACCTTGCTAGGGGATCGAAAAAACTATGGAACATGAAGGTGGCAATTATACCAATTGTAATTGGTGCTTTTGGTACAGTCACCAAAGGATTATTAAAGGGATTGGAGGAGTTGGAAGTTGGCGGTCGAGTGGAGACCATCCAAACTACAGCATTATTGAGAACGGCCAGAATACTGAAAAGAGTCTGGGATACTTGAGGAGACTTGCTGTCACTCAAACTCCAAAGCAAGACCATCAGTGTTAGCTGATGTGAAAAAACTATCATAATAATAATGTACAACCCAGCACCCGTCCTAGAAAATGACATACATAACCTCCTATAGGACTTTGGCATACAGGTAGATCACCTAATCTCGGTCAGAAGACCAAACCTAATAATAATCAGCAACAAAAAAGAGAACTAGCAAAATTGTCGACTTTGCTGCCCTGGCTGACTACAGAATACAACTGAAAGAAAGTGAAAAGAAGGATAAGTACCTCGACCTTGCTAGAGAATTGAAAAAATTATGGAACATCAAGGTTACAATAATACCTATCGTGATTGGTGCTTTTGGTGCAGTCACCAAATGATTATTAAATGGACTGGAGGACTTGGAAATAGGAGGACGGGTGAACACCATCCAAACAGCAATATTATTGAAAACGGCCAGAAAATAAAGAGGAGTCCTGAACTCTTGAGAATACTTGCTGTCACTCAAACTCCATGAAAGACCATGAGCTGACGCTAATGTGAAAAACTTTCAAGGAGTAGGACACCATCCAAACAACAGCATTATTGAGAACGGCCAGAATACTGAGAAGATTCCTAGAGACTTGTTGTCACTCAAACTCCAGTGAAAAACCCTCAGCTAAAACTAATGTGAAAAACTCTCAAGGAGTAAATAATAATGAAGATAATAAGAATAATAATAGCAAAAAGCGAAGTTGTTTTCTCATGGATTTTGGTGTTCTGGAGGATCACAAATTAGAAATAAAAGACAACGAAAAGATAAACAAATATTTGAAGATTGCCTGAGACCTAGAAAAAAAGCAGTTGTAGGTGCACTTGGAATGGTCCCTAAAGGCTTGTAAAGCGAAATTAAACTATTGGAAAACAGAGGAAGAATCGAGACCATCCAGTCTACATTATTATTGAGATTGGCCACAAGAATCATAAGGGTCCTGGAGTCTTACTGTCAATTAGACTCTAGTAAAAGACCACCAGATAACGCTTATATGAAAAACTCAGGAGAAGTGAAATGAAAACATTAAAGCCCTTGGAGCAATCTGAAAGAAACAGGAAAAGTGGCTAGGGTGCTGGAAGTGAGTGGAAAATATAATGAGGCCATACAGACCACAAGGATAATGAGATCAGCAAGAATATTCACAAAAGTCCTGGAGATTTGCTGTCACTCATACTTCCGTAGGGCCTGGACGACTTGGAAATAAGAGGACGAGTAGAGAGCATCTAAACTACTGCATTATTGAGATCAACTAGAATGCTGAGAAGAGTCCTGGAGACTCCAGTAAAAGACGAGTAGCTAACGTTGATGGAAAAAACTCATTCAAGGAATAATAATAATAATAATAATAATAATAATAATAATAATAATAATAATAATAATAAAGATAACTTGCCGAATTGTGGACTTTGCTGTTCCTACTGACCAGAAAGTAAAGTTGAAAGAAAGCGAAAAGAAGAATAAGTACCTTGACCTTGTTAGGGAATTGAAAAACTGTGGAATATGAATGTGGCGATTATACCAATTGTAATTGGTATTCTTGGTACAGTCACCAAAGGATTGGTACAAGGACTGGAGGACTTAGATTAAGAGGACGAGTAGAGACAATCTAAACAACAGGATTGCTGAGATCGACCAGAATTCTGAGAAGAGTCTTGGTGACTTGAGAAGTCTTGTTGTCCCTCAGTCTCCAATGAAAACATGCAAAATTGTGGACTTTGCTGTCCCAGCGGATCACAGTAAAGCAAAAAGAAGGATAAGTACATGGACCTTCCAAGGGAATTGAAAAAACTAGAACATGAAAGAGACAGTTATACCAATTGTAATTGGTTCTTTTGGTAGGATAGGTATGAGGACTAGAGGACTTGGAAATAAGGAGACGTATGGAGAAAATCCAAACTACAGCATTGTGTCATTCAAACTCCAGTGAAAGACCATCAGCTGACGTTGATGTGAAAAATCTCAAGGAGTAAAAATAATGATAATAATTTGATCGTCTATGTTTCTAATACGAATAATACAACTTTTAAAGTATCCTCATATGTCTTTTTGTGTCTGAATATTACGTTTTCTTTGCTATTAGTCATTATTATATCATTATTGTAGATGTATAAAAAATTACTGTTGTACAGTGTTCATCACTATTATCAATTTCTACATCTTTTTTGGTGATAGTTGTTGTTGTTGTTGTTGTTGTTGTTGTTGTTTCACTTCTCGCAGGTCTTTCACTGGAATCTGAAACAAAAATTCTCTTACGGTTTCTCTGAGTTTTCTTGTCGATCTTAACATTGCTTTAGATTGGATGGTCTTGATTTTTCCTCTGATTTCTAATTCCTGCAATCATATTTACAAGCCTTTGGGAGTCGTTTCAAACTCACCAACTACAATCCCCCTCACCCACCCCAAAAACTTTTTTCTAGTTCTCTGGCAAGATCCTAGTATTTGTTTATTCTTTGTTTTCTTTTATTTTCACTCGTTAGTCCAACGGAACGGCAAAATCTACTTTTTTTTTTGTTAATCCATACTAGGTCTGATCTTCTTGCTGGAGTCAGGTATTATTATTATTATTATTATTATTAGTAGTAGTAGTAGTAGTAGTAGTAGTAGTAGTAATTAGCTTTTACAGCTGTTAGTTTCCATAACTGTGGATCATTTTACAGAAAATCTCCCCAGTACTTCAACGCACCCGTATATTATAATCTCTAATAATAATAATAATAAGAAGAAGAAGAAGAATAGATGATGATGATGATGATGATGATGATGATGATGAAATGATGAATTATTTTGAAATTTTCCACATTTTTATAAAACCAGTGTAAGAAATATTCAATTACACCATCCCCATAGATTCTTTCACACAGCCTTTACATTTATTCCAGAATTATTTTGTTCCTTTTATTTACAGGATTTTTTTTTTTTTTGTAATTTTTTTTTCTTTCTACTTTTTGCAAAGTAATTAACTTGCTCTCTTTTGTTTTAGTATCTTTTGGTATTGGTCAGTTATAATCTTTCTTTTGTTTTGTTTATTTATTTATATTCTATCTAAGCTCTGGATTGCTTTGGTAGATAACGCTGATAGAAAATAAAGAATTAGATTGACTTTTTTTTAACTGCAAGAATAAATAAATACTATAATGAAAGAAAATAATTTGTCGATAACAGAGAGAGACTTATTGTTGTATTAATCCGTTTAGTCGACGAGTATATACCCTATCGTAGTAATCCGAAAAATAATGGAATGCCTTCCCTTACAATGACCACTTTTTGTTAACTTAATACGCCTTGAAAGAATTGTATTTAATAGTAAGTAATTGAAAATGGCTCCTCGTTACCTCACTCAGGCAAGTTTGGTATAATAGTTTTTCCTCTGTTAAAGATCTCTGGAAAACCCCATTCAGGTCAATTTGTGACATACCATCCAAAGATCTTCATTCTCGACTTTAAAAGATTTTTTTGTGTGCGTGCGGTACAACTCTAACAGCTGTTGATTCTTACTACCGGCTTCTCTTTCTCTTTCTTTATATTTTCTTTCAGATTTAAGCTAGCGATGAGAAAATCTGGAGGAGATATTTCCTAAACACAGACAGTTTAAAAAACAAAGAGTGTAAAAATGAGAGAGAGAGAGAGAGAGAGAGAGAGAGAGAGAGAGAGAGAGAGAGAGAGAGAGAGAGAGAGATGCTGAAAATACAAAGATGAAAGAAAAAGAATGAGTGAAAAAAGTGGGGAGCTAAATATTAAGTGATTCTGGACGAACCCGGAAAAGGCGATTAAAATATTTGTAATGAAAGAAGATAGAAAAGTTGAAAATAACTAAGAAACTAATGTCTGTCCCAGTCAGCTGGGGCTGCACTGACGACATCTCTGCAGAGGGTTAAGACTCCCCCAACGAGAGTCCTGAATATGACACTAAAGAATCTGTGAGTGAGGCTCCAGTAATGATTGAGCTTTGGGAAATGCGGACTACCCCTTCATCGCCATTGCCCACAGGTCTATTCTGGCTCGGAGTGGTAGCACCTGATAGGGTCCTATCTATGGGTCAAATAGAACTATTAAATGTGTAAATAAATGACTGTCGTAAATTAAACTGAACAGTGTGAAACAGGACTGTTTTTGACATTTGAACTACGTATTTATGCAAAACTGAATTGTTTAAAATAGAACTGTTTATATGAATAAAAATCGATTTGGTATTAAATAACCTACAATGATTGATATGCCATTAAAACAAAACAAAACAAATCATATATATTTGATATATATGAATAAACAAGATTTGGTATCAAATAACCAACAATGGCTGATATGCCATAAAACCTAACCGAACCAAATCAAAAATATTTAATGTATATGTATAAAGATGATTTCGCATTAAATAACCTACAATGGTTGATATACCATAAAGCCAACCAAAACGAACTAAAACAAATATCACCAAATGTATCTAATCAAAATTCCGTTCGTGAAAACTGGTGCACCTATCTGTGTGTCAATATAAACATGCTTAATAAATTTACTTTTTAATCTAGTTTGATTGGGTTCATCCCATGTTTGTCATTGAATAGTATTAAGATTGTTTAGTTATAACATACGTCATTCAAAAGATAGCTTTTAGTTTTATTGTTACATGAATGTATTTTCTTAAAAGAACAATTCATCCAAATCAACATATTGACCCAATTAAAGTACTTTAAAAAATTTACTTGATTCCTTTAATTTTTATTGTATCACTTTTTAAGAAAGGTCAAAATATGTCACAAACATAACGATTTGTTTGAACAATAAATGCTCTCAAGTAGAACAAGTGAAGGCAACATATCGACATACTATTTTTCCTACGTTCAATTGCTATTTATTCCACTCCTTTTAGAATTGTCTTCTATTCAGACATGGGCTGTAAAAATAAATTTAGAACATTTCTTTGATGAAAACGAAAACTAAACAAATTTTTAAATGATTCAATTATAGATAAAACCCAACATTTATCTTTTTCATTGAAATGGGGAAAAGATTTTCTTTGCTTGGGATATACCTTGTCCAGTCGGCTGGGGATCAGTAAAATACACCGACTGCTTCTCTTCTGAGAGGTAAGATACCGCCCCAACGTGTGTCCTAGATATGACACTAAACAATCTGATGGTGAGGTTCCAGTAATGATGAAGCTTTGGGGAATGAGGAGTATCACTTTATTGGCATCACTCCTTGGTCCACTCTGGGCCGAAGTGGTAGCTCCTGATAGGGTCCTTCTATAGGTCAAATAGAACTAAATAGTGTACTTATGCTAAACTGAATTGCTTGAAATAGAAGTTTTTGACATTGAGAATGCACTTCAGCTAAAATTAATTGTTTGAAATAGAACTGTTTTTGACATTTAAACTGTGTACTTATGCCGAACTGAACAGTTTGAAATAGAACTTTTTTTTAAATAGAAATAAACAGTGTACTAAACTGAATTGCTTGAAATAGAATTGTTTTGAAATTTAACTGAACTGTTTTGACATCTAACTGTTTGTAAACCAAAACCATACTTATTCTAAATTGAATTGTTTGATATTTAATTCGGCGTTAGATAACCCGAAAATGGTTGATATGCCGTAAAATAAAACAACCAAACAACCAGCTTGGCAGACCATTCTAAATCTTTAAAATCGAATGAAATATTGATTTACCTTAATCCATAGTATATGTTTTAGCAAATATTATAAAAACTGTCAATAAATCCATTAAAAAGGATACATACGAGAAATTAGTGGAAAGATTTGTTACATGTCCTTTTTATAATAAAAAGAAATGGCTGACTTTCTTGGAAATGGTAAATTATTATAGTGTTCCGAATCGAGAAATATGTAACGTTGGGGATAATCCTAGGAAAAGTATGAAGTAACTGAAAAAGATAAAAAAACATAAACCAGTAAGTTTGGCATTCTAAAAAGTATGATGACTATGGAAAGATCGTTTCCAATTAGCATTACGAATTTTGTCTCTTCTGTTATCAACGACCTTGAGAAATATATAAGGAGTGATGAAATATAGCATTTCACTTGGCACTAATACCCTTGGGAAAGGTATGAATCCAATTATTCTCCCTCCAGCTATGAGTAAATAGTAAGACAGACTAGGTTCTTCAGCCTTGGTGAGGCAACTAGTCTAGGAGAAGGAAAACTCTGAATTCAAACCCGCTTAAAAATTGACCTTGTGTCATATCCTGTCCGAGCGGAGGGGTTGGGTAAATATGATAAGGAGTGATGAAATATTCATCAAGACTAGTAAATAATGTAAGGCTTACAATAAGACAAATGTGGGATGTAAAGAAAATAAATCTACAATCATTCCAAGAGACAAAAGTAATAGATATGGTTACGAAGGGAACACAGTCATGATTGGATAGGTAAGGTAATCCCCTCAGATTGTTGCAAGTAGCCTTGGTTTGACTATGCCGATCAATGATATATACCCAAACTAGTATCTGTCCTAGAGTATTGAAAAATTTGATGGAGTTCAGAATTCAAACAGATCACCAGGAGATTAGATCTATTTAACGTAAGGAAAAAAATTCAATATAAGGAAAAAAAAGATTGCAAAATAAGCATGGAGTGATGGGAAACATGATCCACTGAAAATTGTGCTGTCAATTGAAACTTGATTATGCAATGCAAACCAATGTTCTATGAAGAAAACAAAAGTTGTGTTAGAGGATAGAATAATGAAGTTCTATCGGAAATTCTACTGAAATTCAAACTAATCTCCCAATACAAATTAGTGGACCAATTCTAGTCATCACAAAAAAATGAAGAAGAAAGGTCTATAGACAATAGACGTAGCTAGGTTCTTCCATAAATAAATTTAGAAAGCTTGAAAAATATGTAAATCTCCGAAGAGAACTGAAGTTAAAAAAATGCGAAGATGACAGTTACACGTCATTAAAGGTAAATTTTCACTTTGACTACTTACATAAACTCATGTAAACTCAATAATGATGTCACTAAAATGATAATTAGCCAACATCTAAGGCAATTGGAAACAGAGTTATCTTTCTTTACATATTACACACAATCAAAATTAGTAAAATTATTGATATGATTAATCGATTAGCTTTTATCTTCAGTAAGTGTGCTTGCTGACTTTGTCGTCTGATTACCTAGATGCTTTGGTACCAGTATTGGCAAAACTTGACATTGGAACTCTTTTTACCAAAGAGTGTTTAAAAGGTATTTGTGGGCGGGAACTGACGAGAAAATGGGTAAATCTTGATAAAAACTGACATATGAATTTTCTTGACATTAAAGTGAATTCCTAGTTCTTGGAACATTGAAGCTTAATATTGAAAACGAAAGTAATTCATCCAGAAGAAAATTAATAAGGCAAGACTTATTTTTATATAAAAAAAAAAAGCAAATAAAAAGAATGTACTTTCGTACATATTTCGCCGAGTTCTTCTTCCTCTGTGTGTGTGTGTGTGTGTGTGTGTGTGTGTGTGTGAGAGAGAGAGAGAGGGGGGGGGATGTATGTGTGTGTATGCGTGCGTGCGTGTGTTTATGTGAGTTCTTGAAGCTGAAGCCCAATTTACTAAGATAGAAATGAATGATAAATAAAACGTTAATGTTCTTCAAAATTGCCTCATTGACATTTAACATACTTATCCCTGCGATTTTTTAATTGGTTGAAGCACCCCTGAAACACCTCTTTTTATATGATGTGAAGCTGGCTCTTCGTATTTCTTTAAATTGCCTCTGCGTCATCAAATACAAAACCCTGAGAGGAATTTTCAGTTTCAGAAACAAGCAGCTAACCCGGATCATGGAGGACGCTGTATTTTCTCAATACCGTATTTTGCCAAAACTGAATTCACTGTTTCCGTAGAATTTTTTCTTTTCTTTTTTTTTAGATTGCCACCATATTTTGTTAATTTCCAATTTCACTGAAAAGGATAATGTTTACATTTTATGATTTAAAAATGCTAACTTAGACCAACCAAACTACTAGACACTCTTTCTACTACTAGATGATTTTCTAAAAAACAAAAAACAACTTATTTTCTATGATATAAGAAAGTTGATGTTTTGTAATGGTGACAGTACTATCCCATTTCAAGACATCTCGCACCCTTTCCCCTAAAATTAGAATCAGCTAGAAAGAAGAAAAAAAAAAGATATTTGTACACCGACATTCACAGGGTTCCGTTTCTGCTATAGGGATTACAGTGAAAGTTAGTTTACATATCGTCGAAGTGTGCATGTTTTCGTTATTTTCCCAGTAAGTCTTTAGCCCTTTACACAGACGGGTAACTAATTTCAATTTATTCCAGATGAGCAAATAAGAAAAATTATTGAGAAGAGAAAAAAATACTTTAAAGTAGAAAATGTATAACAAACTCCTACAAATCAACGCTTGTATAGACACTTCTAATATTTACCACTCTTACCAATTCTAATGTTAACGTGAAACTAACAATAAAAATATGGTAATTCTATCTATCCATCTCTCTATTATCTATCTGGAGGGAGTTCTCTTGACGTTGTAGCTAAAGTGTTGGACATCATATAAAGCGAGTTCGAACTCCAGTCTCGCTATTACATTCACTTTCAGAGGATGCCTCGAGTAGTGTAATGGTCAGCAAGCTTGACTAACAAACCTACAGGAGTGAGTCCGACTCCCATTCGGCCTTGTGTCACATTTTAGCAAAAAGCTTGATAGATTACTACATTTACTTTCAGATTAATACACTTTGGAAAGTTTGGAACTCTTTTATCACCCACCCACTTACTAACAATGGGTTAAATAGTGCCACTACAGTCTTTCTACAAGAATGGCTTTGGCATTAAATAACCCATGAAGGTTAATATGCCATTAAAAATATCTATCCAATATCATGTTTCTATACTATTTTATTTATGTGTATATGTTGGTGTTCTTTCTCTCAGTCCCTATATATTTTCGCTATGGATCAGACTGTATGTATTTATGTATGTATGCAATATATATATATATATATATATATATATATATATATATATATATATATATCGCTAGATAGAGAGATATGGGGTGCTTTGTGTGTGTGTGAGAGAGAGAGAGAAAGAGAGAGTGAGTGAGTGGGCGTGTGTGTGTGTGTGAAGGTATTAACAATATGACGCTCAAGATTGCAAGCACTAACATTTCGCCACTAATATTTATAAGAAAAAAAAAAGGATAAAAATTATTCCATGCATTCATAGTTATATTGGCGACTGTAGTTGAGGGTGATCCGAAGGCTCCCTTTTCAGTAGCTACTACACCAATGCGTTGGGGGAGGGCGCTACTCCTTTCCCTGTATCGCTCCACTTTACCCTTGATACGTACTTTATAATGCTGAGTGTTAAGAAAGGTAGCATCAAGTACCATTTTTTAAGTCTTTGGTATGACTCGACCTTGGATTGAACCCTGGTCTCCCGGACCATTGGCGAACACTCCATCCACAAGGCCAATGCATTCATAGACCGTAGTAACTGAAATGATATACCGAATTACTTAAAAACAGAAAGTAAACCTTAAACTTCAAAATAATATGTAGTCTAAAATTAACATCTTCCAACAAGACAACTGTAAAGGTTCAATATACATGAAGTATGAATTGTAAGAACGACAGGAGAAGAATTATGTCTTCCTTTAGAATAACATTAACGTTAACATTTCTCATGCTCTACATACATTCATCGATGTGCCATGCCGAGTAATTCTCCAGGAGTGCAACTATCGGAATAAGGCGTCTTATAATAAGGAATCGAATCTCCAACATGTAACATGTTGTATGTTGTTACATGGTACTAGTAACAGAGAAAGATCTTCCAGTCGCGCTATTACGTTCACTTTCTGGCAAATACCCTTGGGAAAGGTATTGAACCCCGTTATCCTCCCAGCTAAGGGTTAAATAGTACCACTACTGTTCTTCTAGGAGAATAGCTTTGGCATTAAATAACCTACAAAGGTTGATATGCCATTAAACAAAGAAACCAAACCAGAGAAAGATCTGTAAACTAACTTATAATCGAACGGTCAAGATGGATTGCTTTTATAAGGTTATCATATTTACCAACACCTTCGCTCGACACAAAATCAATTTTTATGCGGAGTTTAACAGGTTTTTATTCAGAGTTTTCCTTCTCCTAGACTAGTTGCCTCACCAAGGCTGAAGAACCCAGTCTGCCCTAATATTTTCCCATAGCTGGAGGAAGAATAATTGGATTCATACCTTTTCCAAGGGTATTAGTGCTATGTGAAATACAATCAGTATCGTCCAGGACTTGAACTCGTGTCGCCGTGTCCATTTCCTACGACGATAACCATTACACCACGGGAACCTCCTAAATAAGGTTATATGCCTCCAACTGCTCTCCTCTTCATCGAAAGTTAAGGTGGGGGTAGAAGTGGATTCGTGCTGTAGTATGGATTAGTGAAGGGAATGCAAATTGCCCTTGCCGGATTTTGAAAAATATTCACCGATATTAAAATATTTAGATATAAGTGATGGTCATGTTTTTAAACATATAGAAGTAGTAATAATTCTCCAAAGTGTCTAATTCTTGACATAATTTCATGAATGAATAAAGAGTACGCCAATGGTCTGGGAGATCGGGGTTCAATCCCAGGTCGAGTCATACCAAAGACTCAAAAAAGGGTACTTGATGCTGCTTTGTTTAGCACAGCATTATAAGGTAAGGATCAAGGGTAAAGTGGAACAATCCAGGGAAAGGAGTAGCGTCCTCCCTTACACCTCGGCATTGTAGCTATTGAAAAAGTAACCTTCAGGTCACCCTCCACTAAGGGAGACAACTTTACTTACTTTACTATTAACTCATACAAAATTATGTAAGTAATTAGGAATGAAGCTTTTTCCCCAAACAATTACTGTTAACAACTAAAATTATTAATTATCTTATGCCCCAGATCTTACCTTTTTTTTCACATCTTCTCATTCTCAGTCACAAAACAATCCGTTTCCCTGTAGTCCATCTGGGGCCATCTCCCCACGCGATACCCGTTTGCAAAGCTGAGTATCATTTGGTGACTGAGGCACCTCAAAAGGAGGATACCGAGGGAATCGAGAATTTTTGTGACAGTCTTGATTCGTGCGTGAGACCCCATAATAAAAATGACCTTGTATCAAATCTATCCTGGTGGAAGGATCGGATAAATTTCTTCTTTGCTTATTCATGTTTATTACTTTAAAACATGGTCCAATCTCATGTATGAAAATGAATTCTACACCAAAAGGTATCACCAAGACAATTTCTTTTTCCTACTTTAAATGGTGTTTACCTAATCACTTCGCCATGAGTAGAATATAATATCATTCTCCCGATGCTTGGCTCCGTCGGCATTCCTCCTTGAAAGGCACCCCAGGTATAAAGAAATTAACCTCATCCTTCCACTTTTAGTTGGGATGCAAGTGCTACCAAAGAAGATGATTCCTTAAAGCCAGGCTCTTCAACGTTTGGCCGAACTAAAACCGAAGTTTGCGAGCTCGAACAAATTTCTGTGTAATGTATTGTGTTACTTAACAACAGAGGTAGCGATTTTTTCCTAAATGGTTTAAGTAATTTACCTATTTTGCTTTAAGTATGGATTATTTTTAAAAAATAAACAGACAAAAGATGCATAGAAAAAAAAGAGAACACATTGGAAAAAAAGAAGAGAATGAAAATGAATAGTCTTATTATTCACTTTTAATTTTTTTATCACTCTTCTTTTCTTTTATTTTCTCTTCTTTTCTTTTCTTTTCTCTTCTTTTCTTTTCTTTTCTTTTCTTTCCTTTTCTTTTTTTAATGAAAGATTGTTTTGTTGATAGCTTTCATAATTATTTTTTAAAATGATCAAACTTAATATACATTAAACTTACCAAAGAAAAAGTTTATTTTTTTCTTAAAAAAGATCAGTGTATTTACCCAAAAAAAGAAGCTACTTAGTTCACAAAAATTAATCTTGTTCAATTTCATTTTATTTTTCTTTCTTTTAAGTTTTTGTTTAAATTATTCTCAAGTTTATGTATCACTACTAATTCGCCAAATAAAAACCGACAACATTTTATCTTAAAATATTGCTTATAATTTTAAAAATATGATTTTAAAAATATGCAATTATTACGTAAGTATTTCTTGAGAAATGCTCTTAGCACACACACACACACACACACACACACACACACACATATATATATATATATATATATATATGTATATATATATATATATATATATATATATATATATATATATAGAGAGAGAGAGAGAGAGAGAGAGACTTAAACAGAATAATCCAAAGGGAGTGCTCAACCCACGGTTAATTAATAAATGTAAATATATATATATATATATAAACAAACCTATGCAGAGGAAAATATCATTAAGAACAAGAAAATGAATAAATATACTCCATTATGAATTTATTCGACCAGTCTCTTGACAGAGTCTTCAGGTGGATTTCAACACGATCTGAACAGAAATTCGTTTCTTTTTGAGCGCTAACTTTAGGATATATATATATATATACATACATACATACATATATATATATATATATATATATATATATATATATATATAAACTTTTATATGATCCTATACTTGTTTTTCTTTAGCTGTCCTCTGGTACTTTTTCTTTTTCCAGGTTATTTGTTTGCACAATTCTGAGTGAAATCCTATCCACTCAAGTCCATTTTAATTTAATTTGCTTTATCAATTTTTTTATGTGATTTACTGGTTCAGCACTTTCTCACACATAAACCATTTACTTTTCTGCTAGTTGTCAATATAGGATTTAAAGTTCGTTCCTGTACACTTGTTATAAGTTGCTTTAACTTTTTCAATTTCAGAGTTTCTTTTCCGCAAATCTGTTCATTTCGTTTCCTTTTCGCTTTGTTTGTATTTTGAGTTGTCCAAAGAACTGGTTTTACAACCAATTTAGAATTCTAGGTTTTAATTTTCGGGTTCGACATTTCTTGTCTTTTTCATTCCCTGCTTAGTTGTCGTTTGTGGCTGTCATTATTATCCTCGGCCGTACTCAATTTCTATATTTAGTCTGCTAGACTCTTGATAGCTGAGTCAACAGTTTTTAATGATGGCAGGTTTCTTATATCCGCTTTTTCTTGTTATGTAGTTCATTAATTAGTTGTCTTTATCTTTATTGATATATTCACAACGTTTCGACCGATATGTCCCCCGGCCTTCTTCAGGTGTTTCTTGTCGAACTCGGGAGCCTAAACGGATCTTTGAACCACGTCCTTTATTTCATCTACGTCTGTTACTTGCTCTGGTTCCGTTAACCATAACCAACAGGACACATAGCGTAAACGGTTATAGGCGTTGGCTCCCTAAGCTTCTAAGTGACAATTATCAGGAGGTTGCTGATTCAATCCTGCCTGCAAGCGAGTAACAATACAGGAATACTTAACACTTGTACATGCTTATGGTTAACGGAATCAGAGCAAGTAACCCCCGTGGCTTAGATAAAGGACATGGGTCAAAGTTCCGTGCTGCTCCCGGGTTCGACAAGAAACGTCTGAAGAAAGCCGGAGGACATATCGGCCGAAACGTTGTGAATAAAACAATAGTCCGAAAACACTGAATGATAAAAAGACTTTATTAATATCATTAACCATCTCATTGGTCTTGTGGGTAGAGTGCTCGCCAATGGTCCGAGACACCTGGGTTCAATCCCCGGTCGCGTCATACCAAAGACTTTAAAAATGGTGCTTGATACTTCCTTACTTCATTCAGTAATATAAGATACGTATCAAGTGTAAAGTGGAGCAATCCAGGGAAAGGAGTAGCACCCTCCCCTACACCTCGTTGTAGTAGCTATTGAAAAAGGAGCCTTCTGGTCACCCTCGACTACAGTCGACAACTATACTTACTTATTATCATCATCAGGCATTTAACATGAACATTAATTGTTATAATTCTGGGATCTATTTCATTGTATTATATCCTTTTTTTTTTTTTTTTTGCTTGTTTATTTGTTTGTTTGTTTAAAAATTTAACTTCTACAAATGTATTATTCTACACGACAAATATGAGTATGATTTTTTATAATTTACCTTTTATTTGGTGTACCTGAGAGTTGTAATATATTGTCTGTGCAGTGAGAAAGCCAAGTGTTCCTATGACATCAGGTACTACTTTGTTTTTGTTTCACTAATTCAATATCATTGATAGCGTTGTTATGGTTAAAGAATAACTGGAAGGATTTTAAAATAACAAGGACTACATTATTTAGTAAATGAGGTAAAACTTAGTGTATAACCCGTTTTAAAAACAATTTATAAATGAATTAAAGCAGATTTTTCTACACTATTTCTCAAATCTTTACTGACTATGATTTAAAATGATATTGTCAATACTTGAATATATCCATTAATAGATTAATTATTGCCGCAGATGACGATATGTATATGGCTTTGACTCCTGTTAACAAAATTAAATTAATTTAGTTACAAAATAAGTATAATCGTAACTAATTGTTGACTAGTCTGTGTTTAATATCATTTCTGATGCCTAAAACATTAAAACTTCAGATCGTTATTCAATAACTGAATTCTATAACCGTAGAATATGTAGCATGGATCAAATACATTAAAAAGTTAACTGTAAGATTCGAGGAGTTGAATTCCTTGTTCTTGGGGAAGCCGGTGTTTCTTCCGTGATAATACTTGCTTAAAGCCGTAGAACAAACTGAAGTTTGTTGTGAAAATGTTAAAAGAGACTAAAGAAGACAAAGATTTAGAACAATTCCAACATTAATGACAATTTTGACAATCTGACTGAATGCTAAAGAGGGTGTCTAAGTTCAAGGCTCTTTCATTTGAGTCCCAATTAAAAAAACGACTAATTTGTGTAAGAAATATAGTCAACGATTTTTTAATATTCCATCGAGAAACAATTAATCAAATATTCCTTTTGGTTTATCAATAAAGAGTGTAATGTTATAAAATATTTTTCTATATTATGGATTGGCTAAAAGCGATTTGGGGATTAGCTTTTATTACTGGATAAGTTTTTAAGTTTTGATGAATTAATCTTCTGGATTGAAAAAGAAGGCATTGGATATCATGTAGTAAAGTTTTGATATCCTTATAAGATTACTTTAAAGAATGTTTTATTTTTATCGTGTTCTGGGAAGTTTGATATACTAATATGTGCTCGAGTACGTATTTATATGCAGGATAATTAAAGAAAGAATTCATTTGATTACACAAACGATATGTATGTACGCATTTACGTAACCCTCCACACGAGAAGGATAAGACTCAAGGTCAATTTATAAACGAAGTTTCAATTCAGAGTTTTCCTTCCTTCTCCTAGATTGGTTACCATCGCAAGATTAAAGAGCCCAGTCTGTATTGACCCAATCCCTCCACTATGAGCAGGAATTGACAGAAGGTTAATTTTTAAGCAGAGTTTTACAGGTTTGAATTCACAGTTTTCCTTCTCCTAGACTAGTTGCCATAGCAAGATCAAGGCCCGTCTGTTTTTACCCAACACCTCCATTATGAGCAGGATGTGACACAAGGTCAATTTTAAGCGGAGTCAACAGGTTTGAATTAAGAGTTTTCCTTTTGCTAGACTGGTTGCCATAGTAAGATTAAAAAGCCCAATCTGTATTTACCCAACCCCTCCACTATGAGCAGGATGTGATACAGGATCAATATTTTAACGGTGTTTAACTGGTTTTAATTCAGAGTTTTCCTTCTTCCAGACTAGTTGCCATACCAAAGTTAAATAGCACAGTCTGCCCTACTATTTATCATTCTACGTATGTTGATATGTTGCTGCGCTTCAAAATAAAAATGATAACAGCAGTTGTGTGTGGGCAGTCACTTATTACCATAGGTATGTACTAGGTAGTACTATACACATTGCTTACAAACAAGCTACCCTAATTTTGATTGAAATCTCCAACTTCTACCAGAGTGTGACTTATTAATAGCAACAGAATAGATTCTTCTCAACAAACCGAATTCCAGGAACCGGATGGACGAAATTAAGACCACTAGATGCATACCGTTGTTATATATTTCTTTTAGACTTTAAAGT
Organism: Sepioteuthis lessoniana; assembly: GCA_963585895.1. Lineage (NCBI taxonomy): Eukaryota > Metazoa > Mollusca > Cephalopoda > Myopsida > Loliginidae > Sepioteuthis > Sepioteuthis lessoniana. The sequence continues at coordinate 8,627 of CAUZXS010003759.1, read as the reverse complement.
TCAAGAGAAGGAACTTAAGTGCCTTCTAAATATATTTTAAATGACGAAACCTTATTAAAGGGAAAAAGCTCGATTTTGAAATGATCGCAACTTGAAGTGGCGCACAAATAACGATGTTAGGAAAGCATGATGGCCTACCTGTAAAGCAGCTTATCATATTGCATGTTTAGGATTTTCATGATATTAAACGCGACAGCCTTTAATGAGATAATGAATCCTCAAGAACAAAATATCTCAGATTACAAGAAAAATTGCATTAATGAAAATTACTTTTATTGAAAGACCTCCATGTATATGTCACAAACAATTTTCAGTGAATCTTTTTTTTTTCTTTTTTTCCAGCATCTTTTAATTTTCTCCTCTCTCTCTCTCTCTCTCTCTCTCTCTCTCTCTCTCTCTCTCTCTCTCTCTCTCTCTTAAAATTGTTCTTGTTTTTCTCTTTCACTTATTCCAATCTCCTCATCTACTTTGAATCTATTTCATTCTCTATTGTGTTTTTTTCTTTCGTTCTTTTTTAGTTAAAACTCTCTTCTTTATGATCAGCGCCGCCATCTTTTTTTTTTTAAACCATTTTTACAAAATCTTTTATACGTAATCATATATTTATATATTATATATGTTTATACATATATATATATATTATATATATATATATATATATATATATATATATATATATATATATATATAATTATATATATATAATTATATATATATATAATTATATATATATATAATTATATATATATATATATATATATAATATATAATGCTATTTAATGGTAAATCAACCTTCTCGGGCTATTCAATGCCAAATAAAACCTATTTTTTAGAAGGATAGTAATGGTACTATTTAACCCATAGCAGGGAGGATAAGGGGGCTCATATATTTCCCAAGGGTATTCGTCCGAAAGTGAACGTAATAGCGTGACTGGGGTTCCAGAATCCAGCGCTTTAACCATAACACCTCGGGGACACCCCATATATATATTTATAATATACATAATATATTTATACATTTATATTCATATTTCATTTATGTGTGTGTGAGTGTATATGATATGTGTACGTCTGTGTGTGAGTGTATTATACATGTTATACACAGACACACACACACGCATGCATAT
>CAUZXS010003759.1:0-2500 GCA_963585895.1 Sepioteuthis lessoniana | reverse complement strand
TCTGATTTTCACAACTTGATTTTTAAATCATTATATTTCCCACAACAATTTTATATGAAAAAGAACATGGCATTTATTCTAATGTGATCAAAAATTAACCTAATTAAAGAAATTAATTAAAAATAAGAGTAAACTTTTACTCTAGAATAAACCAAACTTGACTCTCAATCTATACCAGTCGTTAATGTTATTTAACAAGAATCGTTTTTTCTCACTGGTTTAGATAATTTAAGGGAGAAATTTAATAAGCGTTAATTTAAGGGGAAAATTTAAGAATCTTGCTAGCCAAGTACATTCCAAAATGATCGGATTATTAAAGTATGGATGAGTACTTCTACCAAAGATCAATGTAGCATCTGTGCATTCTGTTTGAGATTAAGAAGGAGCATCACAGTCTTTTACCGTGGATCAGTGTAGTATCTGCTCACTCTAAGATCAAAAGCGGCGCTTCCCGGCCTTCTGTCTAGGATTAGCGTAGTATCTGCACGCTCTATCTAGGATCAATGAGGCGCTTCTCAGTCTAGGATCATTGTTGTATCTTTACACTCTGTCTACGTTCTAAGAGGTGCATCCAGGTCTTTTAAATAGGATCAACCTATGTTCGATTCTAGTGAGATGCCACATACTTTTGTATTTGTGCTATTTACAAAGCTAAGCTTAATAATATTAATAATATTAGTTTTAGGTTTCCATTAGAGCTTGTCTCAATTATCATAATCTTCCAAGGGAGATAAGTGATATTAATTATAAAATACTTTCCCTTATTTATTTATTTATTTGTCTACGACAGTAATAAAAATTACCGCGCCTTTTATACCAGCCCATTTCTGTTCCTGTCAGTCTCTCTGTCTCTGTTTATATCTATTCATTTTCCATTCTTTTGGTATTGGCTTTTGTGCCACTTCGATGTAATTTAACATTAAGCTTAATATTTTCCGAAGTCACCCGAAGAATGCCGATCACAACGACCGAAACAGTGTTATTAATATAACAATCAAGATGACGATACAAGTCTAAATGAATCAGTCTATAATAATAATGATAATTCCTTATTTAAAAAATTTAGTCAAATATTTTTCAGACAATGAACGGAGACAGAGAGACAGCGACTGACAGACTGAGAAAGGGAAGGACAAATTGTTTATTATTATTATTATAATCATTTACCAGCGTTGTTTCAGTGAAAAGCAATATCGAATTTTCTATTTTCAAGAAGAATCAATTTTATTATGTTTTAAGTACGAATAGATTATCAAAACGTAAAAAAATGAATAAACTAGCCTTCCAAATAGAATTGAAGAATAGAAAAAATTTATATACTTGGAAAAAAAAAAAGGAGACAATATTGTGTTATAACTTTTGAAGCCTAAAATGAATTTGAGCTCATATAAAACTGTTATTGATTTAAAGATCTTTCCGACTAGAAAAAATGATGAAAATAAATGAATGACGGTTGTATGCGCATCTTTCATAAAGTAATCATCTGAATTGTTATATCATCGTCAAAAAGTGATGAGATGTGATTGTAGATTTTAATATAATATGAGTCAGATGATGAAACAAACAAAAAGGAGGAAAGATGTGCATGGAACTAAAGTGTTGGTTGGGTGGTTGGGTGGATTTTTATGGCATATCAACTTTTGTAGGTTATTTAATGCCAAATCCATTTTTATACATTTAAACTTTTTTATTTCAAACAATTCAGTTTAACATGAGTACACAGTTTAATTGTCAAAAACAGTTTTATTTCAAGCTATTCAGTTTATTCAAACAGTTCTAATTAAAATAATTTAGTTTAAGTATAGTTTTTACCACTCAGTTAAATGTCAAAACAGTTCTATTACAAACAATTCGGTTTAGCATAAGTACGCAGTTTTAATATCAAAAACAGTTCTATTTCAAGTAGTTCAGTTTAGCATAAGTACACAGTTTAGTTCTGTTTGATCCATAGATAGGACCCTATCAAATGCTATCACTCTGGGCCAGTGACCAGGGAACGATGGCTATGAAGGGGTGCTCCGCATTCCCCAAAGGTCCATCAAATTCTGAAACCTCACTATCAGATTGTTTAACGTCATATCCAAGACAGTCATTTGGGGAGGGGGGATTACCCTCTGTAGAGATGCAGTCGATGTATCCTACAGCTCCAGCCGACAGCACCAACTGAAGTAATTGTATGATAATGATAATTGTATAATATTGCCATTTTTTCTTTGTTATTCAAAAGATATTAATGATAAAACAGATTTAGTGGGGAAAAAAACGAATTAGATATTAATGCTTACCGAAAAACTAAATGAAAATAATTTTTTTAATAGTGAAAGAACGCAATGATTATGAGCATTTTGATTTAAATTTAAAAAAAAAAAATAGATGTTTGTTATTTTGATACTGATGTTGAAAAGTAGTTTAAACAGATTTTTATGAATCTGTATGTCGACAATGACAATGAAAATGGTGCAGTTGAGATAAAGTGTTGCTTCAAATGATAATAGTAATG
>CAUZXS010003758.1:0-37500 GCA_963585895.1 Sepioteuthis lessoniana | reverse complement strand
AACGATGCCCAATCAACTAGTCATGGCAACTGTGTGGCCAACTAACCTAAGTTACATCCATACTCTTTACAGAGGACACAGTCATTGAAAGGGTTACGTCTACCCAAGAGGATTGGAGATACACATCTGCACACTCAGAACCTCATGAGCAAAGAAATAAATGTACATTTTCTTTTTAAGTAGAAGAATTATATTATAAATTGAATTACCATGACCAGAAAATATGGTATGTCACGCGCAAGTGTTTGCTGAATTTTCTGGTCTAGTGGGGAGAGTGTTCGCCAATGGTCTGGGAGACCTGGGTTCAATCCCAGGTCGCGTAATACCAAAGACTTTTAAAATGGTACTCGATACCTCCATGCTTAACACTCAGCAATATAAGGTACGTATCAAGGGTAAAGTGGAGCAATCCAGGGTAAAGAGTAGTGCCCTCACCTACACCTTGGTGTAGTAGCTATTGAAAAGGGAGCCTTCTGGTCGCCCTTGACTACGGTCGCCAACTTTACTTTTACTTACTATTCAAAAAAAATGAAAATAAAATGTAGGTTAATGTTTTTATGTTAATGAGTTTGATTCTCACTGGGTGTCCCACATTTTTGTTCTTGTGTTAAACAATGACAATGCTTGTAACAGTGACAACACACACACACACATATATATATGTGTATGTATGAGGTGCATATGATAAGTTTCCAGACTTTTTTCGTATGGGCACTTTTATTGATAGTACACATATGAAACTCTAGTCCCCCTTCGAAGTAATCTTCTCCAGCTGCAATGCACATGTTGTACTGTTCCAACAACTTCTGGAAGGCCCCATGAAAGTCCTCTTATGTGAGCGTGTCAATGACCTTCGTCACAGCCTCTTTCATCTCCTCAATTGTCTCATAACCACAGCCTCTGAACTTAGGGAATAACCAAAAGTCACAGGGAACAAGGTCTTGACTATAGAGAGGCTAAGGATCTGTCTTGATGCCCATCTTGGTCAAATAGTCTGTGACAAGGATGGAGTTGTCAACTGGTGCATTGTCCAGGAGGAAATGCCACAGACCGGATTTGAAAAGTGCTGGCCTATTCCTTAAAATCTCAAAATAGTAACCCTAACCCTTTGGCTAATGAACTCTGGTGCATTGACTTCCTTACTCCTCCCACACCTCATCATCTCTCACAGACTCTCTGCCTTCCTTGAATCTCTTATGCCACTCAAAAACTGATGCTCGATTCATGCAAGATGGTCAAAAAGCAGTCTGAAGCATTCCATACGTTTCTCTGGCATTTTTTCCAAGTTTAAAACAGAATTTTATTGCATATGGTTCTTCTAAAGTGTCAGATTGCATTTTTGAAATTCACCAGCGGTGACAATCAGGCTTTAGTAGGGTGTATTCCAATTCCTGCTGTAGCTGTTTATTTGAACCTGAAGTCATAAAAATTGGTCAGTCATCTCATAAGATGTATAGCAATAACATACTGAATTTTCAATAGTCTACAATAATTTTAAATGCCCATACGAAAAAAGTCTCGAAACTTATCGTATGCACCTTGCATATATATATATATATACACACACACACACACACACATACATACACACACTTATATATATATATATATATATATATATATATATATATATATATACACACACACATACATACACACACCTACATACATGCACACACACATATATATATATATATATATATATACATACACACACACACACCTACACATATATATATATATATATATATATATATATATAGATAGAGAGAGAGGGAGAGAGAGAGAGAAATGGTAGATTTTCATGAATCTAACAAGCTGATAAAAATGTGGAAAGTGACTAACCCTAACACTGACAATGGATTCAGCAATGATATTTCATTATTTATTTAGAGAAGAATTTCATCAGAATGAAAATAGGTTTCCTGAAGTTCAGCTTTGGAAGATATAAATAAATCAAATCAAGATAAAACTATAAAAGGAGGAAAGAGTTGACAGAAAAGAGACAGAATGGGAGAGATAGAGATATATGTTAAAGTGATGGCAGTAGGGGATATTGGTTTTGACTGTAACCATCAGGGCAGATGGTCAAGGCTAGGTGGTGAGGTTACAGCCAACTTCAAGACTATCAAGTTTCATCAGACAAGCTGAAATGAATTAATTACAATGAGAAAATGAGAGAGTATGAGGAGGGGGAGGAGATGAGAAAGAGGAGGAATGGAAGGGAAATAAAAAGATATATATATATATATTTTTTAAATATCCAGTCAGTGTCCAAGGACAGTAGGTGTGGATTATTCTTTACAGAGAATATATGAGGAAGATCATATAAATCTATGAGAGTGCTCAATGTATGGCTATTGTTAGTTCCCTATTTATTCGCTGGGGTATAACAAAATTCACATTCAGAGCATATATAGTACAATTTGATGGTGGCTCAAACTCGGTTAAGTCATCATAATAAATTTATTTCGGCGGAGAATATAGTAATATTCTCCGTCTCGACAAGACTTAACTGAGTTTGAGTCGCCATCAAATTGTACTATATATATATGTGTGTGTGTGTGTGTGTGTGTGTGTGTGTGTGTGTGTGTGTGTGTGTGTGTGTCAGAGTAGTAGAAGCATATTCCATTTCATCAAAGACCTGACCATACTGGAATATTTAGATAAAAAAAGGAAAGGGAAACCATTTAGAAGTATGGAAGTGTTGTGGGAGAAAAATGTCTTTGTTTTTGCTAAAATTTTTATCCATTTTCTATTTTGATACTATTCTCATGTAAAATAATATCTGCCAAGTAGGGTAAAGTCTTGTGAAAACCAGGTTGTTATTCAATGTGTTTAGTCTCGGAAATGACTGTAGATGCTAACATTCTGAAGGATGTTTTGCAATGTATGGGTTTAATTAAAGTGGCTTGAGAAAAATTAAAAATGTATTTGAAATCTAACGTGGGAGAAAAGGGCATTTTAGTTGTCCTTTAATTTAACTGATTGTTTTCATAGATGCTTTTTTTGAGATTGCAAAGGGTTTCGCAGATGTAATGTTTGTCATTATATTTGCATAGAATAGAATATATGCCTGCATGAGAAGTTGTTATGATGTTGGTACATTTAGAGATGTTAATGAGATATTCAATGGTTTGTGATATTGCTTTTATAATTGGCATTTCTAACTTTGTTAATTTGTCTTAGAGGGGTTTGTTATGTGTGTGTGTGTTGGTTCAAGAGATAGGTCTGTGGGTAATATAAATAGTTGGAGTGTTTGTCTTAAGTTTTTTCATTAAAGTTTCTAAAGTTTTCGCATATACATATATATATATATATATATATATATATATATATATATATATATACATACATACATACATATATATATATATATATGCACACATCTACACAGATTGTAAATAATGTTATCCCAATAGTAAATTGAATCACATTTTCAAGTGACGTTTTTCTTGTACCCATATATTTCACAACACAGAATTTCTCTTTGAATGCAAACAGAAAAAAAAAATTTTCTTGACTTCAAACTTAGCAAAGGCTTTTTTTTTCTCCACATTTTGCTAACTTGAAAGAAATTCTTTTCTTTTTAATCTTCATGTAAACAACTTTCTTTTTATTTGAAACTTTTGAATCTATTTCAAATACTAACCACGGCTGCTACCAAATTTTATGCATGTTTTTTTTTTTTTTTTTTTTTACATACCACAAATATCAAGTCAGGTGCAAGTACAGTGCACTCATCTCCCAAGCAATTCATAGTGACTTTAATCCTGAATGAGTGGCCACTTTGGTTTAGATTTAATCAAGCTTAGTATAATATTTACCTAAAACTAGACACTCCATGAATATGTTATTCTTTTTCTCTTTAATATTTCCAAGAAAGAACCAATAAATGTTTTTATCTGGTTACTAAACTGTGACCTAACTAGGTAACAGGTTATTCTCAGTTGTATTCATCTCTGTGTGTGTGTGTATCTATATCTCTCTCTCTATATATATGTGTGTGTGTGTGTGAGAGATAATCAGAAGACAAAATCTAATTCATTTACTGGATTGCATATACGGCCAAAGGCGATACATAAGTCAGAATAAAAATATTTTACTTAAGAATAAATAACTACAGACAGAATAAAATCTGTTTGATTGGCTTTTATGGCATATCAACTACTATAGGTTATTTAATGCCAAATCCTCTTTATACATATATATTAAATATATATGATTTGGTTTGATTGGATTTTATGGCATATCAACCACTATATGTTATTCAATGCCAAATCTTCTTTATACATATATATCAAATATATATTATTTGGTTTGGTTGGGTTTTATGGCATATCAACCATTATAGGTTATTTAATGCCAAATCCTCTTTATACATTGTTGTGAACCAGTAAAAGGTCCGGAAGAAAGACACAAACTCGGGATTACATGAAACAAGTATATTGAATGAAAGTATAAATATAGCATAGGTAAAAGAGTGTTAAACATCAGTCTAACTGCCAAAATGTAAGGCTGGAGTTAACTAAACACCAAGATGAATATTCTCCTGGTATTAGTAATAGGAAGAGTTCTTTATAGTCCATAAGGTAGGTACCAGAACATATATATATATATATATATATATATATATATATATATATATATGATTCGGTTTGGTAGGGTTTTATGGCATATCAACCATTGTAGGTTATTTAATGCCAAATCCTCTTTATACATATATATTAAATATATAGGATTTGGTTTGGTTGGGTTTTATGGCATATCAACCATTATAGGTTATTTAATGCCAAATCCTCTTTATACATATATACTAAATATATATGATTTGTAAACATTTTTTTAGATAATATATTTAAATGAGTCTGAGCTCATTTTTGTTTGCACACAGTTAAATGGTTTCAAGTACAGCTATATCACAGTCACAATTTAATATCAGTCATTTGTTTGCACACAGTTTGTTGGTAATTTCATTTTTAGATTATTCAGTACTAATTTGTTAGTACACTAGAATTGGTATTGCTTCTACACAGTTAAATGGTTTCAATTATTATTATCTAACACTAATAATTCTATTCTATATTAATTATTTACTTGCTGAGTGAAGTGGTTGCAAGTATTGCTATTTAACACTAATTATTCTATTCAACATTACTCAATTCCATTTAGCATCAACATCATTACTCATTTATTTGCACACAGTTAAATGGTTCCAAGTATTACTATGTATCACTAACAATTCAATCAAACATCAGTAATTTGTTTACACACAGTTAAATGATCAAACACTTCTATTTCTAACATTTCAATTTAGCATAAGTCAAAAAAGTTAAATGGTTCCAAGTATTGCTATGTATCACTAACAATTCAAATAAATATCAGTAATTTGTTTACACACACATGATCAAACAGTTCTATTTCTAACATTTCAATTTAGCATAAGTAATCTGTTTGCACACAATTTGAATAGTCAAACAGTTCTATTTGACCCATAGATAGGACCCTATCAGGTGCTACCACTCTGGGTCCAAGTGGAACTGGGAGTGATGGCGATGAAGGGGTACTCTGCATTCCCCAAAGCTCCAAGACTAGAACCTTGCTATCAGATGGTTTAATGTCATGTTTGAGACACTCATTGGTTGGGGGTCTACCCCTCTGCAAAGATGCAGTCCGTGTATTCTACAGCCCTAGCCGACTGGGCTGTAAAATTACAACAAACTAATACTTATAGAACAACATTTCCACATAAACATGAATGGAGAAAACATCTCCAAACACTGACTCCAAGTGGATTTAACATCCTCAAAATATAACTTTGAATAGGGTAGACACATATAGGTTAACATATAAATACAAAAATATACAAGTTAAATAACTCACTAAAACAGTTACAGTTAATTTGAAACTTATTCAGCCAATGCTGGTGGGTGTTTATCCTATTTACCCAACCCCTCTGCTCGGGCAGGATATGACACAAGGTCAATTTTTAAGTGGAGTTTAACAGGTTTGAATTCAGAGTTTTCCTTCTCCTAGACTAGTTGCCTCACCAAGGCTAAAGAACCTAGTCTGCCCTACTATTTTACCCATAGCTGAAGGGAGAATAATTGGATTCATACCTTTCCCAAGGGTATTAGTGCTATGTGAAATGCAATCAGTCTCATCCAGGATTAGAACTCGTGTCGCTGTGTCCATTTCCTACGACGATAACCATTACACCACGGGCACCTCTTGGTGGGTGTTTATGAGAGCAGAGATCATAAAAGGGTCAGTTGAAGATTCTTAACCGGCACATTGGCCTAGTGGGTAGAGTGTTCGCCACTGGTCCGAAAGACCTGGGTTCAATCCCAGGTTGCGTCATAGCAAAGACCTTAAAAAAATGGTACTTGATACCTCCTTGCTTAACACTCAGTAATATAAGGTATGTATCAAGGGAAAGAAGTAGTGCCCTTCCCTATACCTTGGTGTAGTAGTTGTTGAAAAAGGGAGCCTTATCGTCACCCACGACTACCGTCACCAACTTTATTTACTTTTACTTACTATAGATTATCATGGTTTCTTACTTTACTTTTAATGGCATATCAAGCTTCTTGGGTTATCTAATGCTGAAGCCACCCTTGTAGAAAGACAGCAGTGGTATTATTTAACCCACAGCTCGGAGAAGGGTAAGGGAAAGAGTCATGCCTTAGATTATTATGCAAGTAAGTAAAGTTGGCAACCTTAATCGAGTGTGACCCGCAGGTTCCCTTTTCGATAGCTACTACAACAAGGTGTAGAGAAGGGCACTACTCCATTCCCTGGATTGCCTCACTTTACCCTTGATCCTTACCTTATAATGCTGAGAGTTAAACAAGGTAGGTAAAAACATCTGGTCAAATACACAGGTGAATGGATTCTTAGACCTGAAGGTAATTAATTTGGTGAGAGAATTCCAGGTGGTAAAAGAATAATTAAAGAGGTATTTGCTTTAAGATCCTGAGAAAATGTATAAATTAGTAGAAATGTTTTTCATGAATAAGGATTCCTTTTTTTTTTTCCCTTAATCATGACTCATTAAAAACAAATTTAATTTACTCGTTTGATAGCACATTAAACCCAGTTACTATCAAGGCTAACGAGTCAAGTTCCTAAGCTGACTACTGCAAATAAGGTGAAAAAAATTTGAAAATAATGTTATAGGGAAAGAAGAGCTTTGGTTAGTTTGTGGGTTTTACAGCTCTTGTAGGATTATTTAATGTCAATGTCGGTCTTTATTGGGAATCCTTTTGAGATGAGGCTTCTTAATCTGAGAATTAATTTTTTTTTTTTTTTTATTGTGGACTTTTGTCCTCATCTTGGTAGTTTTTTGTTGCTTTTCTCACTACGTTTCGGCCAAATTTCACCTCTGGCCATCTTCAGGTGATTAACCATGACCTCGGATAGGAATGTTGAGTCTTGTAACTGTGTCCCCAGTAATTACTGCCTTCCATAGTCGGGGCCCGTGGTGCAGCAGATAGAGGCGTTGAGTCTCAACGGTTCCAGGTGAGCATTGTCAGAAGATAGCGGTTTCAATTCCTACCCAAGCCAGCCAGAGGGTTACTTGGTCAAAACGTGGTGCGAAAGACAACAACTATGGAAGGCAGTTACTTGAAGCTCTAATTGTTTACTAAGGATTATTATTATTAGTTACTTGAAACCATATACCTGTGTGCAAATTATTTGTATCAAGAATTGTTACTTGAAGCTCTAATTGTTTAATAAGGATTATTATTATTATTAGTTACTTGAAACCATATAACTGTGTGCAAACTATTTGTATTAGATAGGAATACTTGATATCATAGAAATGTGTGCAAATTATTTGTATTAAAAAAGGAATATTTGAAATAACTTGGCAAACAAATGTTCAACAAATAAAAAATGCACTTAAAAAAAAAAAAAAAAAAAAAAAAGAAAAAGAGGAACATTGAAAATATAATCACAAATAAACATAAGTGAATCAAATTTTGGTATTAAATAAACCATGAGGAGTTGATATACCATTAAACTAATAAACCATACACATGAGAGAAAGTTTCCAGTCAAAATTGTACTAGTTTGGTCCAGACCCTTAAGAAACATTCAGTCTAGCATTATTATAATATTGCTTGCTGTCACTTGTTCCTAGTTATTGCCCCAAAGTTGTGAACTGCCACAGGAGACTTAATTTTATACAGTGAAGGAAAGATGGCCAGAAAGGTCTTAATAATTCATACTCTTTATTCAGTATCATATAACTGGCTTTGGCAGTGTAGGTTTGTCAAGCAGTTGGCTAGAAAATAATCAATTTAGATATAACAATAGTTGAGACATTTACTGAGTCAACCAAAAGATTGTTTGTTTCTTATGAGCTACAACTAAATGTCTTTAATGTTATCTAACTTCATTCAAAAATATAGATTATATATTGTAACAGCTGCTATAGTAAGTGTTTGGCAAATACTAGAGCGAGTGAAGAAAAGTTTTGTAATTTTTGGTGTGTGCTAGTTTGCGGCACTTCTATCATGTGACTGAAGCAGTACAAGTCATGTTAGATATACACAGTAGTTGGTGCATTGTTAAGTTGTGCATTGCTTCACTCAGTGTGAGAGCCACACGGAAGAACATGCAATATAGTCTAATCCTGGATTTGGTTTGGTTGTGTTTTATGGTATATCAACCACTGTTGGTTATTTAATGCCTGTTTTTACATATATATCAAATATATGATTTGTAAACACATTTTGTAGATATACACAGTTAAAAAAAAATCAAACAGTACTATTTCTAACAATTCAATTTAGCCTAAGTTAAATGGTTCCAAGTATTGCTATGTATCACTAACAGTTCAATTAAACATCAGTCATTTATTTACACACAATTAAAAGATCTAACAGTTCTATTTCTAAAAATTCAATTTAGCATAAGTCATTTGTTTGCACACAGTTTAAATGTCCAACAGTACTACTTGACCCACAGATAGGACCCTACCAGTTGCTACCACTCCATACCAGACGGGACCTGGAAGCAATGGCAGTAAAGGGGTACTCCACATTCCCTAAAGCTCCAGCATTACTGGAGCCTCAACATCAGAGTTTAATGTCATATCCATTTGTTGAGGTGGGGTCTTATTCCTCTGCAGAGATGCAGTTGGTGTATTTTAAAGCCTCAAATAACTGGGCTTTCTGACCATGGTATTGCAGAAGTAATTAAAAATATTTGCAGTGTGAAAAGTGAAGACACAGTTGATCACAGTAACCAGATGGTCACAAAAATTTTGCTTGGGTGGAACGAATCTCAACAATCAGGCAAGGTCAGGTAAGCCTGAAACCATGAATTCTGAGGCTGTGCTCCAAGTCATACAGACAAATCTAGCAAGTAGCACTCTGAGAGTATCAGTTGAGTCCAACTTCTCATTGTCCAGTGTGGGTAGTCGCTTTCACGACTTTGACAAAAGCATTCAGAGCTGCCAAATTGGGCCTCATGATTGCAAAATATTGAAGAAAAAAAATTTGGTATTATGGACATCTGACAAAATCAGGCCTGACAAAAACTATCCAGCAAAACACAGAGCCGGGAGGAAAAAATGCAGATAGAAGAAAATGTTAACAACAAATTATTCACTTACAAATTTTATATATGTATAAACAGGATTTGGCATTAAATAATCCACAAGGTTTGATATGCCATAAAACCCAACCAATCAAATCCACAAGTATGAATTAGAATTAAAAAAAAAAAAAAAAAATACTGGACACTTTTGGTAATTCCATGTGTGATTTACAATTTATGGTTGGTTTTATGGTATTTCAACCTGTACTGGGTTATCTAATGCTGAACAGTTTATTTTTGCAGGCCATTATTCCTCTTTAATAATAATAACTATGGGACATGAAGGTGACAGTGATACCAATTGTAAATAGTGCACTTGGAACAATCCCCAAAGGATTAGTAAAGGCTCTGGAAGACTTAGAGGACAAGTGGAGATCATCCAAACTACAGCATTATTAACTCGGCCAGAATATTAAGAGTCTTGGAGAGTTGAGGAGGCTTGCTGTCACTCAAACTTCAGTACAAGACCATTATAGCTAATGTTGGCAACCGTAATCGAGGGTGACCCAAAGGCTCCCTTTTTAATAGCTACTATACCAAGGTGTAGGGGAGGGCACTACTCCTTTCCCTGGATTGCTCCACTTTACCCTTGATATGTACCTTATATTGCTGAGTATTAAGCAAGGAGGTATCAAGTACCATTTTTAAAAGTCTTTGGTATGACGCGACCTGGGATTGAACTTAGGTCTCCCAGACCATTGGTGAACCAGCTCATTGGCTAGTTGGTAGAGTGTTTGCTAATGGTCCGGGAGACCTGGGTTCAATCCCAGGTCACGTCATACCAAAGACTTTAAATATGGTACTTGATACCTTCTTGCTTAACACACAGCAATATGGTACATATCAAGGGTTAAGTGAAGCAATCCAGAGAAAGGAGTAGCGCCCTCCCCTCCACCTTGGTGTAGTAGCTCTTGAAAAAAAAAGAGCCTTTGGGTTGCTGTCAACTACGTTAACCAACTTTATAAGAGTAACAGTAATAATTCATAAACATTCATAACATTAAATGTTGAATTCATATCCTAATCATGACAAAGATAATGACTGATTGATTTTAATGGCATGTCAATCTGTCTAGGGTTATTTTATGTCTAGAGGTTAGGGAATTGTGTTCTTAAATGCTTATATCAACATTTTTTTTTCATGCAGTTGTATCTGAAGGTTTTTATTTTTTTTGCACACGGTCCTATCAAACTGGAATAATTTTCAAACAGATCTATTTGACCCCTTTTATGAGACCCTAACAGATACTACAAACTTCAAGTTAGAGTTAACCTGAAAATAATGGCAATGAAAGCATGACTCCACACTCCGGAATTGGAGCCTCTCAGCTAGATGTTATTTAATATCATATTCAGAACACTTACTGCTTATGTTTTTCGATAAATTATTGAAAGGAAAAAAAGAAAAAAAAAAGATTATTTTTACTGAATGGACCACAAACTTTACAATAGGCAATAAATCAATCATATGATTTGACCAGGATGAAATTCCAGACATTCTTAGGTGACGAGTAAATTGAAAAAAAAAAAGAAAAAAAGAGTCAAGAGACAATTATATTTCGACTGTTCATTAATATTCCAAGATCTAACCCGAGGGAATAGAACAAAAAAATTTATACCTCATTTTATTTCTATGTAAAAAAAAACAAAACCTTTTTTAAATAAATACTTGAATGTGCCCTTCAATTATTTTTTGAACAAGTTCAGACAATAAAATGAGAAAAGGAATTCTCATGATGACAAAAAAAAAAAAAAAAAAGAAAAAAAAAGCCTGATCATCTCAATTAAATTGTAAGTAAAAGTAAAGTTGGCGGCTGCAGTCGAGAGTGACCTGAAGGCTCCCTTTTCAATAGCTACTACACCGAGGTGTAGGGGAGGGCACTACCGTGGCCTCTGCGATATATATTACCAAGGCCTGTCATATGATTAAAGTTAACTTGCTGACGTCACTACTAGTAGAGTTCTGTTTTATTAACTACACGGCGTCTTTCAGCGTTGACTCAGTTTCAGAACCAAACATGCCTTCCCCTTGTGTAATACCAAAGTGCAAAGGGAATTATAAAAATGGTCCGAAAGTTCATTGTTTTTCATTTCCAAAAAGTAAACTTTTATTTGATAAATGGAAACATGCCATTAAAAGGGAGAATTTTACCCCAAGTCCATTTAATAAAGTGGGTAGTTAAAATTTTAATCACCATTTATTTCAACAGGCGCTAAAATTAAAATTTGTTAAAAAATTAGTTTTGCTGTAGCACAAGAAAGAAACCAGTTTTAAAATTTAAACTGAAGCCGAAAAAACATTGTTTTTTAAAAATATTTGAATTAATTTTTTTTTTATTGATATTTTATTTAAGAAAATTGTGTTTTCTTTTCAATGAAATATTTTTAAAAAATTCTTAGAAAACGATCATAAAAACTTTTAACATTTCTATACTTGAAACTTAATGAATCATTTTTAAACATGAAACAATATCCCTGAATTAATTTTTTTTTTTCATTCTTGAATGATCAAAAACTATAAAATTTATTCTTTAGTTAATTTTAAAAGAATTTGTTTTATTTTTAAGGTTTTTTTATTTGAAAACTTGGTAAAATTATTTGTACCCAAAGTCAAGTCACTATTGACGAAAATTTAAATTTGAAAATAATGACAAACTTTGTTTAAACTTATTATTTCTGAATACGTTTTGAATTTATTAGAAACATAAAGGTTTAAATCACACCACCACACTTGAATTTTAATACATGATTTTAAAAATATTTAATTTATAGAAAATATTTAGCAGAAAATGAACACGCTAACACACTCAAAAAATATTTTCCAAACATTTTTTCCTTTTTTGATAATTTGAAAGTTTATCATCGACAATAATCCGAAGAAAAAATTGAAAAAAAAAAAAAAAAAAAGATTTTTAACTTATGAATAATCTTTTTTTATGATTAGTTTAGGGTTTTTAATCCTTAAAAAATTAATTAGTAAGTAAAAATTAAACCAAAAAAGGTTTTGCAAAAAAATGATTATTTATAAGCAGTTTAACTTCATAAATGAAATAGAAACGTTAATTTTTACATTTTTTTTTTTTCATTTTTTAATATTAAAATATTTTTAAATGCAATTGAATTACCAAATATCCTAGAATTTTTTAAGTGTATCTTTTTTTTGAAAGGTAAAAATATTTTTTTATTTCATCCAGGAGGATTAACAATGGATTCAAAATATTTCAAAATATAATTTTAAAATTCGAACTCTGTTGTTTTTTTAGCAGAATTTCCCTTAAGACATTGTTTTTCTAATAAATGAAGATATATTTTAACTTTAAATTAAAATAGGGAAATTCACTAGATTCAGTGGATAGCCAGACTTTGGAATAGTAATACGTAAGTTCAAATTCCAGTCTTTCCGTTTACATTCACATTTGGATAATATCCTTAGGAAAGGTATAAATAATTATTCCCTTCAGCTATGGATTATATAATGCTTTCACTGCTGATCTTATTCAAAAACTGTGTATTGACAAAAACGTTTTATTGTTTTCGGCATTAAATGACTTAAAAAGGGTAATAGGCATTTAAAAAAAAAATAAAACTAAACGAAAAATTAATTCATGAGTTTTTGATAGGCATATTTCTTTATTCCACTAAATTAACCTCGATGACTTTTTTTTTTTTACTATATATCCTTAGCGATTCATTCATTCATTTAACAATTAATAAGATGTAAACTATGTTGTGGTTTCTTTTGAAATTATTTTTCAGGTATGTGAACTTCATTTCGACCCGAAGACATAAAAAGAGAATCATCAGCATTTGATTAAAAAAACAAAAAAAACAAAAAAAAAACAGGTAAAACTATTACAGTTAAACTTGAAAGACCATATCTTTATGATGGTGCTATACCTAGGATTCTTCCAAACTGTCCCTCCTATTTATCTTCATCAACCTCCTCCAGAAAGTCACCAAACTCAAAGAAAATTCAAAGGGAAAATTTTGATCTGAAAAGAGCTTTAGATCAAAGTATTACAGATGACCTAGCGTACAAAAAACAAAAAATGTTCCATAACATTAATGATATGGAAGATAAATTAAATTCTATTGACAGAAATTATTGGACCATTATTAGGAAACAGGATAAACTTATTTGCCATATCATCCAATCTCCACATCCTAAAATGACCCTGTCTATTGTAATTGATTCTGATTTTGCAGCACATGTGTTCTGTAATGATGTGGAAATTCACAGAATAGGGGAGTATAAGATTCCTAACTTTGTAACTGATATAAATATTTTTGAAATTTTGATCTCAAACTTTCAAAAAAATGAAGCAAACCACAAAATGATACTTCAATATTAAAATTGATCATGTCATTTCTGTTATTACTGCAAGAGGAGTCAAATAAATATTACAGTGCAATTAAATTTATATATGAACAAATAAACCTAATGACACTAAATAAGTTCAATTATTCAACAGAAATGATGATATTTTCTTCATTGTCATATAACTGTTCTACTGGATACAGACTATTAAGAGATTAAAAAAAATGTAATTTTACCAAGCTATTCAACCATTAGAAAACTTACCCTATCAACCTTTATGAATCCTGTTGTTGAGCAACATAACAACAATTTTCTCATGCATATAAAAAAATAAGTTCAAGTTAATTGTGCAGAAAGATATCACAGTATCTTTACTTATTGATGAAATTCATCTCAAACCTTATTTTGATTATAAAGGTGGCAATGTTGTTGGCTTAGCCAATAACACCAATGAGATGGCAACAAGTGCATTTGCTTTCATGCTTAGTAGTGTGTTATCGAATTATAAGGATGTTATACATATAATGCCGACTAATTGTCTTAAAGCAGAAAATCTATTCATCATAATTAAACGTTTGATAATTGGGTTGGAAGAAATAGGCTTTAAAGTATTGTGTTTAATAATGGATAACAATGCAATCAAAAAAAAAAAAATCTGTCTTTATTTTGTACCCCAGCAAAACTTTCAATTGTATATCCACATCCTGTTCTGAAGTCTAGACCTCTTTTTTTTCATATTTGACTCAGTCCATATTTTAAAATTTATCAGAAACAACTGGCTTGGTCAAAAAGATGCAAGTAAATGCATGATATTTCCAAAGTTTTGTTTCAATGGAAATCATGAATTAGATAATGTCCAAAGTGCTCCATTTTGTATCTTACAGAAACTTCATGCCCTGGAATTGCAATCACTTCGAAAACATTGTTAAAAAATGACTGCCAAAGCCCTTCCTCCTAGTAATCTTGAAAGACAAAATGTTAATTTAGTGTTACAAATATTTAATGAGTATACTATTCAGGATTGCTAACTTTAGGAAAAGAAAAATGTTTGCCCAATTTTGCTGAAGTTGAGGAATTTATAAACATATTTTTTATTTGGTGGAATATAATGAATGTGAAAACACCAGTTAAAGGTTGGAATCTTCAAAATAAATATTACAATCCATTAAAATTAAATGAAGAAAATTATGCATTTCTAACAATATTTTGTAACTGGTTGGAATCTTGGAATACCATTCCTGGAAAAAGTGGTAAATTAACAAAGGAAACTTTTACTGCTTTACACCATACCACTTACGCCATTTTAGAACTTACACAATATTGTATTGAAGAATTGAAAATGGTGTATATATTACCTGGAAAATTTCAAACTGATCATCTGGAGGCAAGATTTGGCCAGTATCGACAACTTAGTGGTGATCAATATAATATCTCTATACGTCAAGCATTTGAATGTGAAAAAAACTAAGAATGTTGTCCGTTTTAAAACTTAGCCTGCCTCTTAATAATCAAAGTATTAATTTGATGAATTTATAAGAAGTGAATTGGAACGAAATGACAGAGGAACAAAATTTAGATATTTATAAATCTAACATAGATGTAACTGATAATGATGTTCATCAGTGCAAAAAAGTCCTGCCTATTATAATATATTTAGCTGTTATGCCGTTTTTAAAAAAAATGAAATGTTATAGTTGCAAAAGTTTAGTATCAGGAAAAGATGATATGCTACCTGATATAAACAGTTATTTTCAAGGAATCACAAGAGGTTCTCTGTTATATCCCAATGATGTAACAACAAATTTAGTACTATACAATTATATTGTTATTAATAAACTTGTAAAGAATCCTTCTTTTCTTCATTCAATGAATCAAAGAAAATTGTCTATGTACATGACTTTGGGTGTTTTGGCTAATGATGAACTTCTCTTTCATGTTGACTCATGTGGTGAAGGTCACAGCATTAAAAAAAAAAATAGAAAAAATGATTGTCTGGAGCTCTTCTAATGCATCATTAAATAATTTTTGTAACAAGGAAAATGATAATATTACTTGTAAGAAGTTAAGTAAGAAAAGAAAACTTCAAACATTCAACTGAATTTTGAGACAAAAAGACTTTTATAAGTTTGATTTTTAAAAACATTAACTTGAACTTATTTAGTTTGAATTAATTTGATTAAATTTAATTTGTTGCATTTTTTAATATTTTTAATTAATAATTTTTGCTTATCTATTGTTGCTTCTTGTTTGTTCCTAAATTCTAATGATATTATTGTTGGTTGCTTGATTGCTATATTTGAGTGATTCCGATTTAAAAATTCTTGCAATTAAAACAAAAGTGATTGTGATTTTTCATAATTAAATCAAAAATATGAAAATTTAAGCAGTGTTTGTTAAATTGTTTTTAAAATTTAGACAAATAAACAAAAAATTTTGTCCTTAAAACCATGTTTATTTACAAACACGACCGACAGTCAGTGATGTTTATATTTTCTTATTAATTATTGTTTTTCTTAATTTCAATCAAAATTAATAAAACCAGTATAAATCAAAACATGTCTCTTTCTTTTCTTTCTTGTTACATTTAAAAAAATTTTTAAATCTTTATTAAAAAAGTTTTAAAATCTTTATTAAAAAAAACGACTTTGTGATTATAATTCAACATTGTCATGAAGCAAGAGATTCATGGCTCCACTAGCGTGATGTCACATTTCATCGAGCAGGCCTGGGTACTATCGATGGCCATGAGTTGCTCTACTTTACCCTTGATCCTCATCTTATAATGCTGAGTGTTAAGCAAGAAGGCATCAAGTACCATTTTTTGAGTCTTTGGTATGCTAAAGCCATCCTTGTAGAAGAATAACAGTGAAATTAACCCGCAGCTAGTGTCCTGAATATAATGTTAAACAATCTGATGGTCATGCTCCAGTAATGCTGGAGCTTTGGGGAATGCAGAGTACCTTTTCATTGCCATCACTCTCAGGTCCACTCTGGGCCAAAGTGGTAGCACCTGATAGGGTCCTATCTATGGGTCAAATAGAAATAAACTGTAATTATGCTAACCTGAACTGCTCGTGATAGAACTGTTTTGACATTTAACTGTGTGTAAACAAAAACTATATTTATACTAAACTAAATTGTTTAAATTAGAACTGTTTGACTAAACTAAATAGCTTGAAATAGAAATGTTTTTGACAAACTGTCTACTCATGCTAAACTGAACTGTTTTTAATAGAACAGATTATTTACATAAAAATGGATTTGGCGTTAAATAACCTACAAAGGTCGATATGCCATAAAACCCCAAACCACCAACTATCTACCTATTGATTAAGAAATAGGTCAGGAGAATGGCTGGGGGGGGATTAGGGAGCTTATACTTTTCCTAAGGGTATTTGTCTAAAAGTGAATCTAATTGGGAGGCTGGAGTTTGAACTTACTTACTATGATTTTATCGTCCAGCATGTTAGCCACTACGCCATAGAGAATCCTCCAAACCAGAACGAAGCTAGAGGCAATGTTAAACAGCCTTAGGAACTCCTGTTTCAAAATCAGACTGAGAGAACCCAGTCTGCTTCAGCAGTTGGAAAGGGGAGAAGTGGATTCATGACTTTCTCAACAGTATTAGTGCAAAACAAACACAAGCAGCAATGGCTAGAATTTAAACTTAGCTCACCAGTTCCACTGTCCATGCCAATAAACCTATGATGATATATTATAACGGCATGCTCAGTCTTGTTAGCAAGCCAATGTCTTTTCCTCCGACCCATAGTGATAGTTTCCAAAAAGAGATTTATCGGTCACCCAGTTTGGTCAAAACTGAACAAGCCAGGCAAAGAAGAAAAAGAAGTAAAAACAAGTTTCAGAATACACACTTAAGACCTGATTATCTTTATTGAAGATAATTTTTCTGGTTTGTCCCAGTCAGGGGATACACGTGATACTTTGCTATATAGAGTATGGGGGGGTATTGATCCCTCACTACAGTCAGTTTCATATCCTATTCTGTCAAACAGCCAGCTCGTAACTGTAGTCAGCATTCTCGCGATCAACTATGAGGGAGGTATGCAGAAGAACCCCAGTCAGACGACCAACCTATTACTGCCTTATATCACCACTCATCTGCCAATATCTTGATTGTTTCTTTGAATATATGAGGCCCTGGCTTCTAGAAAAGGAACCCCCCTTCTCATATGAGCACCCCACCTGAACTAAAGTACTTTAAAAAATCATATATTTGGCTACTGACCTGATTGCATTAGCGTCAAAAACTTCTGTTTATAGCAAACACAAAAAACTTACCCTTTCATCCCCATTGAGAAATCCTTCTCTTTCTATTTTATCATCTATTAAAATCTGCCAACCTCTCTAACAAGTTACCATGGTGTAGTTACTAGCGTACTGTACTGTGACATTGTCGTAAATAAGTTCAAACTTTAGTCATACAATTAGATTCACTTTCAGACAAATTCCCTTCATAAAAGTATCGTTCAAGTTATGGGTTAGACAGTATCACTGCAGTTCTACTACAAGGATGGATTTGGGATTAAATAACCCACAATGTATTTGACAGAAAGCAAGATTTGATTTAAATGCTGTAAAGATGAATCGTGTTTTATAGATAAAATCTGGTTGCACAAACCAAATAAATTTGTGTTGCTAAGTCAAATCAAAGTTCTTAAAAGAAGCCTGATTGGAGAAATGTCTACAGCTGTAAGGAATGTTTGTTTATAGAGCTCTGCTTTGTTAAACCATTGTGTTATATGGAACACAGGAATTATGTTGAATAGAACATAGGAATTATAACAAATGGAATATAAGGATTATGGTGAATGGGACATAGGAATTATAACAAATGGAATATAAACATTATGGTGAATGGAACATAGGAATTATGGTGAATGGGACATAGGAATTATATCAAATGGAATATAAGGATTATGGTGAATGGGACATAGGAATTATGGTGAATGGGACATAGGAATTATATCAAATGGAATATAAGGATTATGGTGAATGGAACATAGGAATTATGGTGAATGGGACATAGGAATTATATCAGATGGAATATAAGGATTATGGTGAATGGAACATAGGAATTATGGTGAATGGGACATAGGAATTATGGTGAATGGGACATAGGAATTATGGTGAATGGGACATAGGAATTATATCAAATGGAATATAAGGATTATGGTGAATGGAACATAGGAATTATATCAAATGGAATATAGGGATTATGGTGAATGGGACATAGGAATTATGGTGAATGGGACATAGGAATTATATCAAATGGAATATAAGGATTATGGTGAATGGGACATAGGAATTATGGTGAATGGGACATAGGAATTATATCAAATGGAATATAAGGATTATGGTGAATGGGATATAGGAATTATATCAAATGGAATATAAACATTATGGTGAATGGAACATAGGAATTATGGTGAATGGGACATAGGAATTATGGTGAATGGGACATAGGAATTATATCAAATGGAATATAAATGTTATGGTAAATAACATATATGAATTATGTTGTATAGAATATTGGAATTACTGTGTATAGACGTAAGGAATTATGCCAAATAGATTATAGGAATTAAGGTGTATGGAATATAGAAATAATGTTTGACAAATGAGAATTATTGTAAATAGTATATAGCAATTGTGGTGAATTGAATATCAGAATTACCAATATTCTTTTAAAGAACTTTCCACATTGATTGTTCCATTAAAATCAAAGTTCTTAAAAGAAGCCTGATTGGAGAAATGTCTACAGCTGTAAGGAATGTTTGTTTATAGAGCTTTGCTTTGTTAAACCATTGTTTTATATGGATTGAATAGAGAAAATACAGAAAAAAATTCAAAGTTTTTAGATTAGATACCAGGTATGCCTTTCCATATTTTGTTTGGAGACAATGTTTATGAGGGTTATATAACAATATATCAAATACTGTAAAGTGAGAATGGCAGTACAGCAAACTCTTTGATTATCAGCCAAGAGTATGAACATAGAGAGTGTCATGAAATGATCAAGCAGACTGCAGGGCCTAACACTACTGGTAGTGATAAAAACAGTAAGCATAAAGATATTATTCTCATTTATAACTTATCTAATAAGATATATTTCCCTTGACATTTGAGCATGGTCTAAATGAAAGGTTTTCTATATACATATTAATTACAGAACATATTTGTAGACTAATTGCTTATAAATTAGGGTAATTATTAACAGTTCAGGCCATGAGCGCCTAATTTGACCTTATTATATAAGCATATTCCAGTTATAACTTTCCTCGTTATACACACACAAACTAACTTCTTGGTTCCATTATTTTTGTTGCCATTTTAAAATTTACCATTGTTTGGATCACGTATCAACAAAGTGTTTGATATAGACCCCTGGGGTTATCGAAGATGTCTATAAATGCCTGAAGGGTCAGAAAGGAGTCGATTGACAGGAAGGTAGTTAAAAGGTGGCATCATGTAATACAAATATACTGTTAACTCTCCATATATGAAATGACAGCTAACCCATTCTCTGTATATTTCCTGATTTTTCACTTGACATATTTATTTATTCTCTTTTCCAAAGTATTTCTCTAAGACGTTCAAGTCGAAAATCAGGAACAATATTTTGTACAGTTTTAAGGATTCCCACAAGAATAAACGCAATAAAACCTTTTAATTGGTCTCCAGCCCCTTTCCTCTGTTGGCCCAATCAGCTGGGGCTGTAGAATACACCAACTACATCTCTGCAGAGAGGTAAGACTTCCCCAACAAGTATCCTGGATATTACACTAAACAATCTGATGGTGAGGCTACAGTAATGCTGGAGCTTTGGGGAATGCAGAGTACCCTTTCACTGCCATCACTCCCATGTCCATTCTTGCCTGGAGTAGTAGCACTTGATAGGGTCCTATTTAGGAGTCAAATAAGACAGTTTGACATTTTAACTGTGTACTTATGCTAAACTGAATTGTTTGAAATAGAACTGTTTGATCATTTAACTGTGTATTCATATTATATAGAAATAAGTGAAACCATTTAACTGTGTGAGAAAAATGAACTTGAACTTGTTTAAAATTATTAATCATATATTTAATACACATATATATATATATATATATATATATATATATATATATATATATATATATATATATATAAAAAACAGGATTTGGCATTAAATAACCTACAATGGTTGATATGCCATAAAACCCAACCAAACCAAATCTTATATATTTAATAAATATGTATAAAAAAAGATTAGGCATTAAATAACCTACAATGGTTGATATGCCATCAAACCAAACCTTTTCTCTGTGCATATCTCACTTGGAAAAAAAAAAGACTCCCTTTTCAATAGCTACTACACCGAGGTGTAGGGAAGGGCACTACTCCTTTTCTTGGATTGCTCCACTTTACCTTGATATATACCTTATAACGCTGAGTGTTATGCAAGGAGATATCAAATACCATTTTTGAGTCTTTGGTATGACTCTACCTGAGATTGAACCCTGATCTCCCAGGCCGTTGGCAAACACTCTACTCAATAGGCCGATCTGTTTATACATACATATAAATATAGATGATTTGTAAATAAATCATTTGTAGGTAAAATCTTTAAAAAAAGAACAAGAGCTCATTTGTTTGCATAGAATTAAATGGTTTCAAGTATTCCTATCAAATATTAACAATTCAATATCAGTCATGTGTTTGCACTTAGTTAAATGGTTTAACAGTTCTATTTGACCCATAAATGGGACCCTGACAAGTACTACCAATCCAGGTCAGAGTGGATCGGGGAGTAATGGCAATAAAGGGGGTACTCCACATTCCCCAAAATTCCAGAACTGGAGCCTCACCATTAGATGGTTTAGTGCCATATCCAGGACACTTGTTAGGGAGGGTCTTACCCCTTTACAGAGATTCGGCATATTCTACACCCCAAGCTAACTGAGTTATTAGAATAAGGATTCCATGGAGGGGTCTATGGTTTCAAAAAGTCTGATGTTCCTAGAATTGAGATGCAAGATAATCTTTAGAATCATTTTATGCAGAATTATTTCTCAAATGGCTTTGACTCCTTTTTGAAAATAGCATTCTCATCCATTTTTTTGCCAGACATTTTGACACATATATTCTAAAGAATGCATTTTTATTTTCATACAATTCAAGTATATAGACAGCCCAGTCAGCTGTGGCTGCAGAATACCCCTCTGCAGTGATGCAGTTGATGTAAGACCCACTCCCAACGAGTATCCTAGATATGACACTAAACAATCTGATGGTGAGACTCCAGTAATGCTGGAGCGTTGGGGAATGCAGAGTACTCCTTCACTGCTATTGCTTCCAGATCCATTCTGATCTGGAGTGGTAGCACCTACTAGGATCCTATCAATGGGTCAAATAGAACTGTTTAACGCTTAATAACCTCTTGATATATTAGATATTCATGATTTGGTTTGGTTTGGTGGCATATCAACCATTATAGGTTATTTAATGCCAAATCCTCTTTATATATATATATTGAATATAAAGGATTTGGTTGGGTTGGGTTTTATGGCATATCAACCATTGTAGGTTATTTAATGCCAAATCCTCTTTATACATATATATTGAATATATAGGATTTGGTTTGGTTTGGTTGGGTTTTATGGCATATCAACCCTTGTAGGTTATTTAATGCCAAATTCTCTTTATACATATATATTAAATATATAGGATTTGTTTTGATTGGCTTTTATGGCATATCAATTATTGTAGGTTATTTAATTCCAAATCTTCTTTATACATATATATCAAATATATAGGATTTCTAAACACATTTTGTAGATAACATTTTTAAATGAGCCTGAGCTCTTTTTTGCATACACTTAAATGGTTTCAAATATTACTATATAACAGTCACAATTTAACATCGGTCCATTCTTTGCACACATAGTTTGTTCTATTCGACCTATAGATAGGACCCTATCAGGTGCTATCACTCTAGGACAGAGTGGACAGGGAGCAATGGCAATGAAGAGGTACTCCACATTCCCCAAACCTCCAAAGCTGGAGCCTCACCATCAGATGGTTTGATATCATATTCAGTACACTTATAGGAGGGGTGGTCTTACCCCTCTGCAGAGATGCAGTTGGCTGTTTCTACAGGCCCAGTTGACTGGGCTAGCTTTAACTTCGGTATGGCAACCAGTCTAAGAAAAAGAAAACTGAATTCAAGCCTGTTAAACTCTGCTTAAAAATTGACTGTCTTGTATCCTACAAATGGAGGAGTGTTTGTTGCATGTATATAATAGTATTAAAGGGATACCTAAACACTGGTCAGGCTGCCATAAATGCTACCACAATGTTTTCTTCAGTGCTTTGTATATTAATTCTCAATACAAAGTGCAAATCTGGCAGTAGCAGCTGATTTTTTAAAGTGGCAGAGAATAAGAGGTTTTTTAAAGTTGGGCAGGTTCTGGTTGGTGTTTATTATTATTATTATTACTTTTTGCAAGTTTTTCATACCAGTGTTAGCTAGTGAACTTTCACTGGAGTCCAAGTGACAGCAAGCCTCTTCAGGTCTCTACTCAGTGTTTTAGCCAATCTTATCAATGCTGTAGTCTAGATGGTCTCGAATCTTCCACAAATTTCCAATTCCTCCAGTCTTCATTCCAATCTTTTGGAGACCATTCCAAGTGCACTGACTACTATTGGTATCACTGTCACCTTCATGTTCCACTTTTTTTTAGTTTTCTGGTAAGATCCAAGTATTTTTCTATCTTTTTGCTTTTATTATTATTAAGTAAAAAAAGTAAAGTTGGCGACCATAGTCGAGGGTGACCCGAAGGCTCCCTTTTCAATAGCTACTACACCGAGGTGTAGGGAGGGCATTACTCCTTTCCCTGGATTGCTCCTCTTTACCTTTGATCTTTACCTTATAATGCTGAGTGTTCAGCAAGGCGGCATCAAGTACCATTTTTTAAGTCTTTGGTATGACTCAACCTGAGATTGAACCCTGGTCTCCTGGACCATTGGTGAACACTTTTCTCATTAGGCCAAAGGCCGAATGAGTAGAGTATTATCATTAAATAGGACTAATTACTTCAAACCATATAATTGTGTATAAATTTCTAGTACTGAGAATTTATAATTGTTTATAGATTATTATCTTCTTTGCTTACTTAAAGCCATAAAAGTTTCTTGAAACAAAAACAGGGAATAAACACTAAACCAATAAAAAATTAAGTACAACAATAAAATTTTCATCCATTTGCTAAAAAGAGAAGAGAAGATGGCATCAAAGATGTAAAACAAATGGAATATTCAGCAAATAACATACAAAAAGAAAAGTAAAAAAGATAACAGAAGGAAAAAGAAAAGAATAGAATAAAAGGAAAGAAAGAAAAAGGAAAGAGAAAGAGAGAAAAGAGAAAAAGGTGATAAAAAGGAAAGAAAAAAGAAAAAGAAAAGGTAAAGAAAAGAGAAAATGGAAAGAAAGAAAAAAGAAAGAAAAAGTAAAGAAAAGAGAAAAGAAAAAAGAAAAAGAAAAGGTAAAGAAAAGAGAAAAGAAAAAGTAAAGAAAAAAGAAAAAGAAAAAAGGAAAAAGAAAATGGAAAGAAAGAAAAAAGAAAGAAAAAGTAAAGAAAAGAGAAAAGAAAAAGTAAAGAAAAAAGAAAAAGAAAAAGGAAAGAAAAAGTAAAGAAAAGAGAAAAATAAAATGTAAAGAAAGAAAAAAGAAAAAGAAAAGGGAAAGAAAAGAGAACAAGAAAAGAAAAGAGAACAAGAAAAAGGAAAGAAAAGAGAACAAGAAAAAGGAAAGAAAAGAGAACAAGAAAAAGGAAAGAAAAAAGGAAAAAGAAAGTAAGAAAGAAAAAGGAAAGAAAGAAAAAGAAAAAGTCTCAAAGTCAGAAAAAGTTTTAAAAAATAAAAGAAAAGAAAGAAAAAGGAAAGAAAGCAAATAAAAAAGGATTGGAATACAAAATGAAATTAAGAAAAAAATTTTCAAGATTTGGTCACTGTTATTATTGACTTAAGTTGCATTGAGAGATATCTAACAAGTTGAACCAAGTCTGGCACAAGATCAATGAATATGAAGACATTTCCATAGACACACATTTTCTTATTACAATTGTACACATGACAATCCATTCCTTTCTCATTAAACACTGTTAATGTTGTCTATAATGGTAAAAGCTTTCCACTCAACAGGAAAGATGTGAGCAATTTGCTCACTCAAAACTTTTCTCCAGTCAACATGGCATATTGTTTAGATAGCTCACAGAGGGACTAAGCACAGGGTTAAATAGATTCATGCCTTGTCTAAGGGTATCAATACCAAGTCAATGCATCAAAGGTCTTTCACGTTTACAACTGATACACTATCGGAAGAATCCCCTGGGTGTAATGGTTAAAGTGCAAGACCACGGCCTCAAAGTAAGCAAGTTCAAACTACAGTCATACTATTACATTTACTTTCAGGTGCCCATGGCGTAATGATTATCGTCGTAGAAAATGGACATGGCGACACGAGTTCAAATCCTGGACGAGATTGATTGCATTTCACATAGCACTAATACCCTTCGGAAAGGTATGAATCCAACTATTCTCCCTCCAG
Organism: Sepioteuthis lessoniana; assembly: GCA_963585895.1. Taxonomy (NCBI): domain Eukaryota; kingdom Metazoa; phylum Mollusca; class Cephalopoda; order Myopsida; family Loliginidae; genus Sepioteuthis; species Sepioteuthis lessoniana. The sequence continues at coordinate 11,960 of CAUZXS010003758.1, read as the reverse complement.
CTATGGGTAAATAGTAGGACAAACTTGGTTCTTCAGCCTTGGTTAGGCAACTAGTCTAAGAGAAGGAAAACTCTGAATTCAAACCTGTTAAACTCCGCTTAAAAATTGACCTTGTGTCATATCCTGTCTGAGCGGAGGGGTTGGTAAATAGGGTATTAAATTTACTTTCAAACTAATGCTCTTAGGGAAAGGTATGAACCCCTTTATCCCCCCCCCCCGAGCTATGGGTTAAATATTATTACTGCTGATTTACAAGAAAAGCTTTGGCATTAGATAACTTACAAAAGTTGATATGCCATTAAACAAAGAAAGAAACAGAGAATGATAAACTACAAGATTTGATTAGGAAGTATTTTTAGCTGAACAGGAACCCAAGTTCAAGTTCTGAACATAGCTGTTTGCATTTCCTTTTATGCTAATGCCCTTGAAACAGGCATGAATCCATCTGTTCTACACCCCAGCAATGAGTAAATAGTAGAGAAAACAGGGTTTTTTTAGCCTTGGTTAGGAAACCAGCCTAGGAAAAGGAAAACTGAATTCAAACTAGCTTTACTCAGCTAAAAAAAAATGACCTCGTGTCAAACCCTGCCTGTGATAGAGGGATTGGGTAAATAAATATAAGTAAGTGGGCCAACCATAGTTGAGGGTGACCTGACACCTCCCTTTTCAATAGCTACTACACTGAGATGTAGAAGAGGGTGCTACACCTTTCCCTGGATTGTTCCACTTAGCCTCATAAGGTATGGATCAAGGGTAAGTGTTAAGCAAGGAGGTATCAAGTATCATTTTTTGAGTCTTTAGTATGATTCGAATCCAGTCTGCCAGATGACTGGCGAACATGCTACCCCCCATGCCAAAGACTTCTTAATTTAAGAGATATCACAGCAATGAATATAAATAAATCAGTCAGTAATTCTCTTAAAATGTTCTAAATCATGGTTATTCATGTGGAACATGATTCAACCTGAGATTGAACCCTCGTCTCCCAGCCCATTAGCAAAGGTTTGACAACTAAAACAAAAATAAACAATGAACAAAACAATTTTTTGGTGCTTGTCTAGAATAGTCTGAATTGATAAAAATTTCCAATTTTTCTTTGGTAATGTACAAAAAAAAATTATATTAGAAATCATGGGATTCCATTCTAGTAAAAAATTGCCTCGATAGGTATATTATACTTACATTCACCATCCTGATAAAAGTAGGTTTCAGTAATTTTTTTTTTTTTTATTGAACTGATAAATCCTAAAATGAAATCAGACATAAATTTTGTTGATATCAAATGAGTGGATGTTCCTGGACCGAAGTGTAGCATCAAATGCAGACCCCACACTATTAAGCTGTAAACTATGTTTAAAAGGAAGTGTGCTTAGTTAGTTGGTTGTGATGCGTTTTATGGCACATCAACCCTTGTAGGTTATCTAATATTAAATCCTGTTTTTATATATATATTATTTAGTCCAGTTAAACTGGAGTCAGGAATAATTCCATCAGGACAAAAAATCATTCAACTATGAACATTTAAATTTTCCTGGTAAAGAGAAGAAATATATATATATATATAAGATATGATCTGTAAACACATTTTTAAATGAGCATAAACTCTTTTTTTCCACATTTAAATGGTTTCTAGTATTTCTATCTAGCATGAATAATTCTGTTGAAGTTTAGTTTGGTCTGGTTTTTATGGCATATCAACCACTGTAGGTTATTTAATGCTAAATCTTCTTTTCACACATATATTAGATATATAGAATTTGATTTGGGTTGGTTTTATGGAATATCAACCATTGTAGGTTATTTAATGCCAAATCCTCTTTATACATATTTATTAGATATATATGATTTGGTTTGGTTGGTTTTTATGGCATATCAACCATTGTAGATTATTTAATGCCAAATCGTTTTTATACATATTTATTAGATATATAGGATTTAATTTGGTTTGGTTTTATGGCATATCAACCATTGTAGGTTATTTAATGCCAAATTCTCTTTGTTCTTATTTAATGCTGAATCATGTTTATTCATATACATATCAGATATATGATTTGTAAACACATTTTGTAGGAAATATTTTTAAATGAGCATGAGCTCTTTTTTTTTTCCACACAGTTAAATGGTTTCAAGTATTTATATCTACATAACATGAATAATTCTATTTACTATTAATAATTTGTTTGCACACAGTTAAATGGTTTCAATTATTGCTATGTAGCAGTAACTATTTAACAGTCATTTGTTTGCACACATTTAAATAGATATACATATATGATTTTAAGTGAATAGTTTGTAGCTGATTTCATTTTAAAATCAGAGCTCATTTGTTTACACAATATTATTACTATTGTTTCTACACAGTTAAATGGTTTCAATTATTGCTATCTAATACTAATAATTCTATTCAATATTAATCATTTGTTTGCAGCCAGTGAAGTGCTTACAAGTATTGCTATTTAACACAAATTTTATTTACTATTAATCATTTGCTTGCACACAGTTAAACAGTTCCAAGTATTATTATTTAACACTAACAATTCGATTAAACATCAGTCATTTGTTTACACACACACACACGATCAAACAGTTCTATTTCTAACAATTCAATTTAGCATAAGTCAACAAAGTTAAATGGTTCCAAGTATTGCTATGTATCACTAACAATTCAATTAAAAATCAGTCATTTGTTTACACACAGTTAAATGATTAAACAGTTTTATTTCTAACAATTCAATTTAGCATAAGTCATTTGTTTGTACACAGTTTAAATAGTCAAACATTTGTATTTGACCCGTAGATAGGACCCTATCAGGTGCCACCACTCCAGGTCAGAGTAGGCCTGGGAGCAATGGCAGTGAGGGGGTACTCTGCATTCCTCAAAGCTCCAGTATTACTGGAGCTTCACCATCAGATTTTTAATGTCATATCCAGGACACTTGTTGAAGAAGCCTTAACCCTCTGCAGAGAAGCAGTTGGTGTATTCTACAGCCCCCACCCAGCCGACTGAGCCAGGTATATTATGTGTCATCATCATCATCATGTCGCGCTGCCAGCACAGATCATTCTGACCCTCTCTCGCTACCCATCTCTATTGTCCATTGCTTCCAGTACATCCTGTATCGGCAGAGAGCTGTTGTATATAAGTTTTAGCTGGTTGTCCTGCCTTTGCTTGTCAATGAGAAGGGGTCCACAGGAGTATGTCGCTAATGAGTTTGTCCCTACTTCTCCAGCAATGTTCCACATGTCTGGTTCGTCTAACTTGGATAGTTTTCGTGATGGATCGTAGGTGGCTGTACAGCAGCTGCTTTGTGGGATGCTGCCTCCAGGACTTGTTCAATATTGCTCGCAGAATTCTTGTGTAATTGCCATCAAGCTTTTCCTCCATACATTTAGTTAGCGTCCATGTAGTGCATCCATATAGCAGTATCGACATGACTGCTGTTTAGAAAAAAATGTGTTTTATTTTATCGGTCAGGTTTGACTTCCATATGACCGATAGCCTATCAATAGCTGTCCATGCCTTTGCTAGTCAAGTGTTGATGTCTGTCTCGGTTGATGAGACACTGCTTCCTAGGTAGGTGAATTTGTCCACTAGTTTCAGAGAGCTACCATTTAGTGTGGAGAAGTTGCTTCAGACAATAAAAGAGTGACTCCAAACTCCTCAGAGTTTTAGGTTGGTTGGTTGTTTTACATTGTATCAACCCTTTTTGGGTCATTTAACACTAAATTAAATCATTGGGATAAAAGTTTCAAACAATTCAGTTTTGTGTGATTACAGTTTAGTTCTATTCGACCCAAAGATAAGACCCTATCAGGTGCTACTACTCAGGGTCAGAATGGACCTCGGAACGATTACAATGAAGGGATTCTCTGCATTCCCCAAAGCTCCAGCATTACGGAAGCCTCACCATCAGATAGTTTAGAGTCATATCCAAGACACTCGTTTGGGGATGCTTACTCCTTTGCAGAGATGCAGTCTGTATATTCTACATCCCCAGCGGACAGGGTCCTATTTACCAACCCCTCCACTCGGGCAGGATATGACACAAGGTCAATTTTTAAGCGGAGTTTAACAGGTTTGAATTCAGAGTTTTCCTTCTCCTAGACTAGTTGCCTCACCAAGGCTGAAGAACCTAGTCCGTCCTACTATTTACCCATAGCTGGAGGGAGAATAAGGGGGTTCATACCTTTCCCAAGGGTATTTGCCCGAAAGTGAACGTAATAGCGCGACTGGAGTACGAATTCGCGTGCTACGATTCCGCAGTTCATCGCTTTAACCATTACACCACGAGGACACCCAGCGGACAGGGTCATCGAGAGATTTAGAACAGGAATCTCATCAACAGATACAGTTTAATGTCATACCCACAACAAAGTTCAAATACATGGCTTCTTATCTATAATACCAGTATCAAATGCAACAGAGTGAAATGGAATTAAACTAATTACAAATTCTGGCTGAGGGGTTTTGTTTTACTTGAATACTCTCATATTCTCTCCCATCATCACTGGAAAGCCAAGATATTTGACTGAAAATAATGGCTCAGATTTAAGGATCCATTTTTTTTTTTTTTTTACAGCTGGTGAGTGATAAGTTATAGGATTTACCAGAGAGACTATTATCGACTAGAGAGAGGCAGGGAGAGAGAGCAAAAAAAGTAGCAAAGTGCAAGAGAGGGGGATCAAAGAGAGAGAAAGAGGGAAGGAGCATAAGGAGAGGAGGAAGGGAGAAAGAAAAGGAAGGAAAACAAATAGAGGGAGGTGTGTTTGTGATGTAATGGTTGCCATCGTTGTATGAAATATACAAGAAGACCTGAGTTCAAATCCTGGAGGACACTGTTTGAATTTCACATAGCACTAATACCCTTGGGAAAGGTATGAATCCTATTATTCTCCCTCCAGCTATGGGTAAATAGTAGGACAGACTGGGTTCTTCAGCCTTGGTTAAGCAACTAGTCTAAGAAAAGGAAAACTTTGAATTCAAACCTGTTAAACTCCAATAAAAATTGACCTTGTGTTACATCCTGCTTGTGCAGAAGGGTGGGTAGGTATATATATATATATATATATATATATATATATATATACACACACACACAAAAAGTGAAAGGAGAGGAGAGCAGAGGGGACCAAGAGAGGAATAAAGGGAGAAAGATAAAGAAAGAGGAAGTGCAGGGATAAAGAGATGGATGGGGAGCAAAGAGGAAAAGAAACGGAAGGAAAGAGAGAGAGAGAGAGCAACTGATTATTTAATGACTGATGACCACATTCCAATGAGCCCAACCTAACTGCAAAAAAATAAATAAATAAATAAAAAATTTAAATACATTACGAAGTTGCCAATCAACTTTTATTTAGGATGAATAATATAAAGACGCTCCTTTGGAATCGGTCAGAGGTCATATGAGTCCAGCATAAAAGATTTGTGGTGTTAGGAAAAAAGGAAAAAAAAAAGGTCAGAGCAGATCAAACAAATTCCTGTTTCATATAAGAAAAAACAAAACAATAAAACAAATTGTAGTTACTAAGTTTCAGATTCAGGTGAAGAGTCAATAACTGCTATTTACTTTAGAGAAGCAGCAGCAGCAGTAGCTGCATTATCAGCTTAAAGAAAGGAAGATTTCAAACTCCACAAATCTTTTTTTGAAATACAGTTTACCTGCTTTGAAAATCAGCCATCAAATAATGCTTTTCTTATATCTATCTTTGAACAATGATCTCTGGTACACAGTTGCGTCACAATTTAATGAAGCAATTTCTGTTCTGCAGAGTGCAAAAAAAATTTAATAGCAAATTCTATCTTTTTGCTTGCTTGTGTGTGTGTGTATATATATATATATCTTTAAGAAAAAAAACAAAGACCAGTTAATTTAGGATTATAAATTTATTTCCATCCTGTTTTTCAGTTTCTGGTGTAAACCAAAAACACGAAGAAAAATATAACAGGACTTCTTCAGATCCAATGGATAAATAAAACAGAATAGACATGTGAGGGGGAGGGGGAAGAGATTATTTATAATCCTAAATTAACCGGTCTTTGGTTTTTTTCTTAAAGAAATATTGCTCTGTAATAAATTACATTGAGCTCTCTACCAGGAAAATTTAAATGTTCAGCTCCTGAATGATTTTCTTGTCCTGAAGGAATTACTCCCAACTCTGGTTTAACTGGACCGAATAATACCGTATATATATATATATATATATATATATATATATATACACACACACCTGAAACAAAGTATATGAGGACAGAAAATTATCATTCAAACAAGCCTTACTAAAATGAAAGAATGTTTCTGTCACTTGAACTTTGTTTTTTTTTTTTAAACTTTTTATGATAATAAGGATGACGAATTTTAGTGAAAATTACTTAATCTATAGAGATATGTTCAATTGTTAAATCTAGACAGTCTCTTTTTAATAGTCAATCACTTTTTAAGAACATTCATTCATTCAAAAACATGAAAAGTTAGAAAAAAGTTGAAATGATAGAACTACTCCATCTTTAATGAGACTTATTTCAATGTACATATATAATTTTATTGCCCCATTTTTTCCTCTCAACGAGTCAGCATTTCAAGCAATTGCCCTTCTTGCTGTCTCTCAGGGCAATGAAAGGGTTACTTGCTGGTACCCATCTCCTCCTATGTTGGTTTGGTTTCTTTGTTTAATGGCATATCAACTCTTTGTAGGTTATTTAATGCCAAAGCCATTCTCCTAGAAGAACAGTAGTGGTACTATTTAACCCATAGCTGGGAGGATAAGGGGGTTCATACCTTTCCCAAGGGTATTTGCCCGAAAGTGAACATAATAGCACGAGTAAAGTACAAACTCGCTTACTACGATTCCGCAGTCCATCGCTTAAACCATTACACCATGAGGACACCCCCCTCCTATGTTGGGTTACATGGTACCAATAGCAAGGAATTAATCCTGACCAGGATTTAAAATCCATAGTCTCAAAATTCTTTTGATGTCTTCTACATTAAATCTTGAAAACGTTTCTTTCTGATGAGTAAAATCAGCACATCTGAACTAGACTGGTCCCGTCTAAAAAAACTTACCCACAACCTCCGAAAAAATGAAGAGATGGCATTAATTTCTGTTGCTTAGCATTCAGAAAAACTTCCTCTACCTACCCAGTTAATTTTCATCATCATCACGTCACGTCATCAGCATGGGTATCCCTGACCCTCTCTCGTCACCCCTCCTTATCATCCATTGCTTCTGGCAGGTCTTCAGGTTTACATCCTGTATCGGCACAGAGCTGCTGTATGTAAGTTCAAGCTGATCATCCTGCCTTTGCTTGTCCATGTGAAGGGGTCCACAGGAATACATTACTTATGAGCTCGTCCCTACTTCTCCAGCAGTGTCCCCGCATGTCCGGTTTGTCTAAGTTTGATAGTTTTTGTGACAGGTGGTTGGTGGCAATATAGCTGCTGCTTTGTGGGGTGCTGCCTCCAGGACTTGTTCAATATTGCTTGCAGTATTCTTGTTTAATAGCCATCAAACTTTTTCTCTATACATTTAGTTAGTGTCCATGTAGTGCATCCATATAGCAGTATTGACACAACTGCTGCTTGTGTTGCATATTGACCTCCGACCCGGCCGGGCTGTCAAAATAGGAAATGCACCAGTGTAAATAACAGGTGCATCTGCTCAAGGAATATCAGGATATTATAACTTTGACCGTGGACAGGTTGAATGAGTGCAAGAAAAAGGTGGGCGTTGAACTATTATATAACTCAGTGCACAGGAAATTCAATCAGTTAGGAATCAGACGAGTTGGAGATAAGATGCGGTAGAGAAAACCAGCACCTAGAGGGGCTTGGCCCTCAGGCCCCCAGTTGAGCAGCCCAGGAGAACGGGAAAGAAACGCTGATGGCCATAAGAGTGGGGGTCAATATGTTGCAGTTCTGTTCAGTCTCCAACTCCCTCTCACACACAACCCTTTCAAATAAAGTGAGAGGTATATTTTTCTAAGTGTCGCTCGTCTTTATTATTGTGTCGTCGTTATGATTCTGCATGCAGATGTATTATGTGGCTATACAACACTTGGAAGAAACTACGAAAAATATTAATTTTGTATGACTTTAGAGAAGGAGTCCAATTTACAATATGAATACAACATGGGAACCTCCTCCAAATAGCTCAGTCAGCTGGGGCTGTAGAATACGCCGACTGCATCTCTGCAGTCGGGTAAGACCCCCCACCTCGCTCAACAACTAAACTCTGAGATGATAAAGCTCCAGTTATGGAGCTTTGAGGAATGTGGAGTATTCTTCACTGCCATTACTCTCAGGTCCACTCTGACCCAGAGTGGAAGTATCTGATAGGGTCCTATCTATGGGTTAAACAGTAGTATTTAACATTGAAACTGTATGCAAACAAATGACTTATGTTAAACTGAATCATTAGAAATATAACTGTTTGCCCATTATCTGTATTTAAACAAATGACTAATGTCTAATTGAATTATTAGTGAGACATAGCAATACTTGAAACCGTGTTCAAATGAATAATGTTGATTAAAATTATTAGTGCTAAATAAGAATACTTGAAACTCTTTAATTGTGTTCCAAAATTGAATTATTGGTATTATATAAACAATACTCGGAACCATTCGACTGTGTGCAAATAAATGGATAGTGTTAAAATAGAATCATCATCATCATCATCATCATGTCGTGCTGCTAGCACGGATATCCCTGACCCTCTCTCACCACTTTTCCCTATCGTTCATCGCCTCTGGCAGGTCTTCAGGACTACATCCCGTATCCTCACATAGCTGCTGAATTTATGTTCTAGCTAGTTGTCCTGCTTTAGCTCGTCCATATGTGGGGGTCCATAGGAGTACATCCCTTATGAGCTCGTCCCTGCTCCTCCAGCAGTGTCCTGCGTGCCTGGTTCATCTAACTTGGATAGTTTTTGTGATGGGAGGCAGGTGGCCGTATAGTTAGTGCACTGTGGGGTGTTGCCGCCAGGACTTGTTTAATATTGCTCGCAACATTCTTGAGTAGTTGCCATCTAGCTTCTTCTCTAGCCATTTAGTTAGCGTCCAAGTGGTGCATCCATACAGCAGTATCGACACGATAAAATAGAATAATTAATGTTAAATAGCAAAACTTGAATCAACTTCACTGTGTGCAACTAAATGATTAATATTGAATAGAATTATAAGTCTTCAATAACAATAATTAAAACTATTTAACTGTATAGAAACAATAGCAATACTAGTAAGCAAACAAATTTAGTTCTGACTCATTTAAAAATGAAATTACCTACAAACTATTCCCTTACAAATCATATGCATATCCACTTAAACATGTGCAAATAAATGACTTATGTTAAATTGTCACTGTTACATAGCAACGATTGAAATCATTTAACTTTGTGTAAACAAATGATTAATAGTTAATAGAATTGTTCATATTAAAATACTTAAAACCATTAAAAATGTTAACAAAATTCATTTACAAACTATATATATTTGATATATATTATAATAGTGTTGGTTGTCACGAAATCACTTTGTGGGTTTGTGTCGAACCGAGTGCAATATAATATGGAGAGTGCTCAATATCTAGGATAGATAAACCCAGGGGTCGCAGACAAAATTCTATGGCATTAAATATATGAATCTAATATATATCTATTTATTATTATTATAAATTTGATATATATTATTATTATTGTTATTATATATTTGATATATATCATTATTTGATATTATTATTATTATATATTTTGAGAATTTGGCATTAAATGACCTTCAAGGGTTGATATGCCATAAAAACGAATCAACCTTAAAAATTTTCGTATGCATATACACAAGTTGTCTTTCCTTTGTTTTTTTGTTGTTTTTTAAATAACAATTCTGGTACTAATAGTTTGGGTTTTTTTATCCTATATTTTATTATTTATTTATACTATTAGGGATTTCTGATCCTGATCAGGGATTTTTTCTTTTCTAAACAAATTTAATTTTTTCAAATGTACCAAGAAATATCAGTCTTATTACACAATAAAAAAATGGATTAATTTTTTATGACAGGTCAACTAGTCAAGGGTTCTTCTATGCCTAGAGGTTAGGGAATCTATACAGCCAGTATATATATATATATATATATATATATATATATGTATATGCATGTTTGATTAAATAATAAAGACACATTTCGTCTATATAATTTTGTTAGAATCCTTTCAAGTTTCCTGACAAGTGTTTTGGTTTTAAGTTGAAGTTGGCAGATGAATTTACTAAAATTGTCCCGAGTGGTTTTGGACCTTTCATAAGCCAACATCAGGAGGTTGTTTGCATGTGTAAAGAGATTTTTGGGTTTTTTTTTAGTTTTTAGGTTTTTTATAACATTGCAAAAATTATATAAACAAATAGTTGGATTAAACTGAGATACTGTTATATCAAATAATAATAAAAATACATCTGTTTGCACAGTTATATGGTATCAAGTATTCCTATCTAATACTAACAATTTATACACCATACAGTTTCAGGTAACTATTCCTATTTAATAGTGAGTATTTGTTTGCTGACAGTGATCAAGTCTCAAGAATTCCTCTCTTCTACAGATAATCTAACTGGGCCATCGGCCTAATGAGTAGAGTGTTCGCCAATGACCTGGGAGAACAGAGTTCAATCCCAGGTCGAGTCATATCAAAGACTCAAAAAATAGTACTTGATGCTGCCTTGTTTAGCACAACATTATAAGGTAAGGATCAAGGGTAAAGTGGAGCAATCCAAGGAAAGGACTAGCATCCTCCCCTACACCTCGGTGTTGAAGCTGTTGAAAAGGGAGTTTTCGGATCACCTTCAATTAAGGTCACCAACTTTACTATTAACTACAGGTAATCTTTAAATACATCTATTTGACCCATAGATAGGACTCTAACAGGTACTACTCCAGGTTAGAGTGGACTTGGGAGTAATGGAAATTACAGGGAGTGGTTGGAGAAATTATAATTAACTGATTTACAAGAAAGAAAAATAAGATGTGATTTATTTGAAAGTTTCAAAATAATCAATAGAATTTTTAATTATGGTAGACATTTTTTTCAATATTTCTCCTCAAACTGGAAATTCTTGGTCAAGACTGGTTGGTAAGTTAGTTGTGCCTTATGTTATTAGACCCTCACCATTAGATTCAGTTTAGTGTCATATCAAGGACATTCAATATAGATTTAAAAACCTGAGTCTATGAACCAATTGGATTTTTTTTGCTAACAAATTTTTAGAAGAAATTGCCTAATCAGATCAAAAACAAGAAAAGTGTAAAAAATTTTAAGATTAAATTGGATGATTTCAGATGAAATGGTAAGAAAAAGAAATTAAGAGGGCATTTTTAGGAACTATCAGATAGATTACTTAAGAGAATCTGATCTCTATATAGATATGGTATTAATAATAATATACGTTGTGAATTCAATAAATTTCCAGACTTTTTTTGTACACGCATTTAAAATAATTGTAGACACTTGAAAATTCAGTATGTTACTGCTAAACATCTTATGAGATGACTGACCAATTTTTATGATTTCAGCTTCAAATGAACAGCTACAGTAGGAATTGGAATACACCCTACTAAAGCCTGATTGCTACAGCTGGTGAATTTCAAAAATGCAATCTCAACGTGAGGACACTTTAGAAGAACGATATGCAATAAAATTCTGTTTTAAACTTGGAAAAAATGCCACAGAAACGTATGGAATGCTTCAGAATGCTTTTGGAGCATCTTGCATGAATTGAGCATCAGTTTTTGAGTGGCATAAGAGATTCAAGGAAGGCACAGAGTCTGTGAGGGATGATGAGAGGTGTGGGAGGAGTAAGGAAGTCAATACACCACAGTTTATTGGTCAAACGGTTAGGGTTAGGGTTACTATGTTGAGGTTTTAAGGGAGTTCAGGAAGAGATTCCGTCGGAAGAGGCCAGCACTCTTTATATC
>CAUZXS010003757.1:365000-389676 GCA_963585895.1 Sepioteuthis lessoniana | reverse complement strand
GCAGCGGTTGTGTCGATACTGCTATATGGATGCACCACATGGACGCTTACGAAGCGGCTGGAGAGGAGGCTGGACGGAAATTACACAAGAATGTTGAGAGCAGTATTAAACAAGTCCTGGCGACAACACCCCACGAGACTCCAACTATACGGACACTTGCCCCCCATCACAAAAACTATACAAGTTCGACGAACCAGACACGCAGGACACTGCTGGAGAAGCAAGGACGAGCTCATAAGCGATGTACTCCTGTGGACCCCCACTCATGGATGTGCAAGAGTGGGACGACCAGCACGAACTTACATACAGCAGCTATGTGAGGACACGGGTTGTAATCCTGAAGACCTGCCGGAGGCGATGAATGATAGGGAGAAATGGCGAGAGACGGTCAGGGATATCCGCGCAGGCGGCGCGACATGATGATGATGATGATGATATATATATATATATATATATATATATATTGATTTTGAATTTTTCTCTCTTTGTTCAGTAGATTTTTCTTAGTTCTTTCTTTCTTTCTTTCTTTCTTTCTTTCTTTCTTCCACCCTTTCGTGTAACTTCTTACTTTCTTTTGTTTCTATCTTAGACAGTACCAATAGATAACACAAATCAATTATCATTTAGTAAAAGTTTTTGATAAAAATTCAGCCAGTAATCATCTTAGACTATCGACTCATTAATTCAACACAGTATGTAACGGCAAATATAAATAGAATGAACTTGTCCCTGTGTGTAGTTTTTATATATGCACACACATACATACTTATAAAATGTATGTGTGAGTACGTCTGTTAGCGTATGTATTTGCGTATGTTTATTCAATTCCTCTACTACGGGAAGAACACAAGGTCAAGGTCAACATTTAGGCAAAGTGAAACATTCACTCGAATAGAACAGTCTTCTTACAGATAGGGCAGTCTTCTAACCAACAGAGCAGTCTTCTCTTGAAGAGGACAGACTTGAAGAGGACAGACTTCTTGCGAACAGAACAATCTTCTCACGATTAGGCATCCAAGACGGTTCCCGATCAACTGACCAAACCCCCGACCCACTCATTTAATAGACCACGACGAGGCGGCCGACTGACCAAGATGCTCATATGGAATGTAACCAAATGAGGTTTATTTTTCAACATAGTACCTCTTAAGAATCATACAGCTCTTAATTGGTATTGTATGGTTTGCATATTAGAAGTTGTTTGCATATTGGTCAAAATAGCAGATAAGACGTGATCATATGAACTTTTCAGCCAATGAATTTTTCAGCCTACCAACGTATTTACTCAGAGACAAGATTGATTCATTCCTTTTTTATATGGTTTTAACCCGAAGTGAGACATAAACAACCTCGTCCAGGTATTGAAATTGGACCTCTAAATGCGCCTCATCTGTGTGTATGTGTGTGTGCGTGTGCGTGCGTGCGTGTGCGCGTGTATGCGTGTGTGTGTGTACCTGAGTGTGAATATATTAAAAGTAAAATTCTTATTTGTCGAAGGGGGCAAAAAAATTTACTTACGTGGCCGAAACTGGAGCCGTATTTTCTGAGGTTTAATTAGGATTTTGTTTTCATCTGACAGAGGTCTATCCTGGATTATCAAATAAAATCGATTCATTTATTTTACTTTATTGTCATGGTCAACATAAAAATGAAATAAAATCAATTCATCTGAAATCCTTGTTTTTATAATTCGATGAACGAACTGAAGTCATCAAGAAAATTCCTGGATTGGATCGATTGATTGATTGGTTGATATTAAATGCACTGTTTTACAACCATCACACACACACACACACACACAGACAGACAGACAGACAGACAGACAGACAGAGGGGGTGTCCTCGTGGTGTAATGGTTAAAGCGATGGACTGCAGAATCGTAGTACGCGAGTTCGTACTCCAGTTGCGCTATTACGTTCACTTTCGGGCAAATACCCTTGGGAAAGGTATGAACCCCCTTATCCTCCAAGCTCTGGGTTAAATAGTACCTCTACTGTTCTTCTAGGAGAATGGCTTTGGCATTGAATAACCTAAAAAGAGTTGATATGCCATTAAACAAAGAAACCAAACCACACACATACACACACACTTCAGCATTATAGTATATAGTATACAACTTGTATATGTGTAGATATACGTAATTATTAAGCATGAACGTCCTGTCGGTAGAGCTTAAAATACACTGATTTCATCCCCTGCCACATCAAAAAAGGTTTCCTAAGTATGTCACTAAATTGCATCCGATGGTGAGGCTCGAGTTCCTGGGCTCTGGGGACTACTTCATAGCCATTATTTCCATGTCTGTTCTTACGCGAAGAGGTAGAACCTGTTAGGGCTCGATCTATGGATCGAGATCTCGTTTGGTCTCTTTGTTTAATGGCATATCAACTGTCATGGGGTATTTTTTGCCAAAGTTATCCCAGTTGAAGAAAACCAGCAATAAAAGGTTTCATAATTTTCCCCAAGGGCAGTCATTCTAAAGTGAACGAAATAACGCGACCTGAGTTCGAATTCGTTTACTTCCAGGCTGCAATCTGGCACGTTAGCCTTTGCGCCATGAGGATTCCCTCTTTATCCTATTTACCCAACCCCTCCGCTCGGGCAGGATATGACACTAGGTCAATTTTTAAGCGGGGTTTAACAGGTTTGAATTCAGAGTTTTCCTTCTCCTAGACTAGTTGCCTCACCAAGGCTGAATAACCCAGTCTGCCCTACTATTTACCCATAGCTAGATTAATACCTTTCCCAAGGGTATTAGTGCTATGTGAAATGCAATCAGTCTCGACGAGGATTTGAACTCGTGTCGCCGTGTCCATTTCCTACGACGATAACCATTACACCACGGGCACCTCCTAGGATTTCCTCTTTATAGGTAAAATAGATCCGCTTGAAAATTATTAGATGGAAACATTTGAAGACATAGCTTATTACAAATTATATATATCAAATGTAAGTATTAAATAAACCATGATATGTCGTTAAACAAATCAGCGTACAGTCAGTAGAATGAAGCACAAACTGAATATCTAACGAACAACTGGTAATAATCTGAGTATTGACTTGATTGCTCATACTTCATTTGGTAAGTTGTTTATTTCTCTCTCTCTCTCTCTCTCTCTCTTTCTTTCTCTTTCATTCTCTCTATCTCTCTGTCAATGTCTCTGAGTGTGTCTATCTTTTTCTCGAATCACATAGAATAGTATTGGGAGGTGCCCGTAGTGTAACGGTTATCGTCGTAGGAAATGGACACGGCGACACGAGTTCAAATCCTGGACGAGACTGATTGCATGTCACATAGCACTAATACCCTTGGAAAAGGTATGAATCCAATTATTCTCCCTCCAGCTATGGGTAAATAGTAGGGCAAACTGGGTTCTTCAGCCTTGGTTAGGCAACTAGTCTAGGAGAAGGAAAACTCTGAATTCAAACCTGTTAAACCCCGCTTAAAAATTGACCTAGTGTCATATCCTGCCCGAGCGGAGGGGTTAGTAAATATGAATTGCATAGAATATCACATGCTACCCATCATGTAGCGTATCTTGTAACAGGGTGTCTTGTAATAGACTGTCTTGTGACAGAGTGTCTTGTAAGCTTTATTTATTCTATGAATTATTTTTAATTCGTAGTCTTATTTTAATTGTTTTAAATTCAGTTAGAATTGGCCCAGTTGGCTGTTGCTTCTAGAATATACCAGTTGCATCTCCGCAGAGGAGTAAAACTACCCCAACAAGTGCCATGGATATGACACTAAACAATCTGATGGTTAAGCTACAGTAATGCTGGGGTTTTGGGGAATGCGGAGTACCTTATTGCCATTGCACCAAGGTCCATTCTTGCTCGGAGTGGTAGTACCTGATGGAGTCCTATCTATGGGTCAAATAGAACTAAACTGTGTACTTATGCTAAATTGAATTGTTTGAAATAGAACTGTTTAAATGAATAAAATGGATTTGTCATTAAATAACCTACAATGGTTTATATGCCATAAAACCCAACCAAACGAAATCATATATATTTGATATAAAGAGGATTTGGTATTAAATAATCTACTTGGGTTGATATGCCATAAAACTCAACCATACAACAGCAAATTATATATATATATATATATATATATATATATATATATATTACTTACAAGGGTTGAATTACCATAAAGCCAAACTAAACCAAACTATTCGGAATAAAAATGAAGACACTTGTCGGAAACTTCGGTGGAATAATGAAAATTCCTCAATGCAGAATTTCAGACAACTCTTAATTCCCTGTATAATATTATCGACAATAAATCATGGCATAGTCTTTTAGAATGTGGTTTATTAATGGAACCGTTTTATGAAAGGAGAAACGAAATATAAACCTCAAATACTCTGGTAAGTTAAAAGTTTTGCAATATTTTGTTGTGTGCTATTTTTCGGCTCGTACATCACATGACCGAAACACATCAATCTGTAGTAGGTATTCATGTGGTTGGTAGTATTATGGTAGCTGGTACACGTTGTGCATTACTTCACTCTGTGTAATATTTGAAAGCTGCGCAGATGAACGATTAATGTTGTCTAATTCGGGAACTTTACGATTCCGAACTAATCGATAACCCTGTGTAAGCAAAAAACAAAACAAAACAAAACAAAAACAAAACAAAAAAATAAACAAACAAAAAACCAAAACAAAACAAAAAAAAAACAAATGTGTAAAAAGTAAAGGCGAAGTTGATCTCTGTACAGTAACCGGATGGTTGTAAAAATTTCGCTCGCGTTACTAGAACCTTGACTAGACAGCAAGATCAGATAGGCATAAGAGCACGAAGTCGAAATCTGTATTCCAACCTGTAGAAGCACTTTCAGCGAGTAGCACTCGGAGAGTGTCAGGCGAGCATACCATCACACAGTGGTTTGTTACCTTCATGGCCTCAGCAAAAGCATCTGGAATTCTCGAGTTTTGCCACACGTTGCCAAAATATCGTCTAACCTCTGACTCACTCACGTATGAGAAAACATACCTGAAGGATGTCAATGTTCATGGATGGATTCAGAATGTTGCTTTTATTACAGGCACGGAAGTCTGGATTCTCGCATCTTGGCTCCGAGTTTGACTAAGGAATAAGAAAAAAATTGAATATTTATTAAAAATGGCAATTGAAAATGATTTATTTTCGATGGGATCGTCAACTCATCAGTTTCAAAATAAACATTATTTTGATATAGAATTAATGAATAGTTGGCAAAGGCTCCCTTTTCAATAGCTACTACACCGAGGTGTAGCGGAGGGTGCTACTCCTTTCCCTGGATTGCTCCACTGTACACTTGATACGTACCTTATAATGCTGATTGTTAAGCAAGGAAGTATCAAGTACAATTTTTTTTAAGTCTTTGGTATGACTCGACCTGGGATTGAACCCCGGTCTTCCAGACCATTGGCGAACACTCTACCAATTAGGTTAATAATTTTATGATTAAGAGATATATGTACTAGTTACAAATAATTAAAAATTTAACAGCCCAGTTGGCAGGAGCTGTAGAACAAGGCAACTGCATTTCTGAAGGGGTGGGGTCTTACCTCACTCCAACAAGTGTCCTGGACATATATATTAAACAACCACATAGCGAGGCCCTAATCCTGCATCTTAGGAAAATGTGGAGTGCTCCTTCATTGCCATTGCGCCTAGTGTAATTTATAGCTTTAACCGGTGATGATCCCAGCAGATGTAGTTGACAGATACATCGGCTGTAGATAAAATCAACAAAGTGACTACCGCCAATGAAAAACAAGCATTGCGTGGATGAAGAGGCGTGGCAATGTGGATCACGTGGGAATTTTAAGACTAAGGTCGCTATTATGAGTAAGGTCGCTATTACGACTCTCGACATCTCCTTTTAGTGCGCGCACTCTTTCTCACTGCTCCCCTGCTCCAAATAAGCGTCACTGCCAAAGAACAAAAATACAAGACCGAATTTTTATACATACGTATTTCTCGCTGTTTGTCAAGGACCAGCGGCAGTATACTTAACTATGTTCAGTCTGACCCACAATGGTAGCACTTTATAAGCTCCTATCAATGGGTCAAAAAGAACTTTTTGACATATAAACTGTGAATAAAAAATGATTTATCTTAAATCGAATTGTTAGAAGTAGAACTGTTTTACCATTTAACTGTATGTAAACAAATTAGTAATGTTTAAATGAATTGTGAGTGATACATAGAAATAGTTGGAGCAATTTAATTGTGAGCTAATGAGTGATCAATACTGAATAATATTAATATTGTTGAATAGCAATACTTGAAACTCTTTAGCTGTGCGTTTAAATTGATTTGTTGGTGTTACATAGTGATGCTTGAAATCATTTCACTGTGCGCAAATAAAACTATTTATATTAGATCGAAATATTTGAAACCATTTGCGTGAGTAGATGCAAATGATTAATACTAATTAGAACTATTCATATTAGAATACTTGGAACCATTTAACTATGTCCAAATAATGGTAATACTTGTCTGCAAACGAATGAGCTTTGACGCGTTTAAAAATTTCATCTACAAACTATGCGTTTACAAATCATATATGATATACGTAAAGAGGATTTGATTTTTATCTTTCAGGTTTTTCGGACAATTGTCTTCATTTTTATTGTTATATTTACAACGTTTCGGCTGATATGTCCTCTGGCCTTCTTCCTTTGCTTGTTGATCTCGAGAGCCTGCACGGAACTTCGAACAACGTCCTTTATTTAATCCACGGGGTTGCCAGTTCTGATTTCGTTAACCATAACCGCCTATAAGTGCTAAGGAGGTGCCAGTGGTGTAATGGTTATCGTCGCAGGAATTGGACACGGCGACACGAGTTCAAATCCTGGACTGATTGCATTTCACATAGCACTAATACCCTTGGGAAAGGTATGAATCCAATTATTCTCCCTCCAGCTATGGGTAAATAGTAGGGCAGACTAGGTTCTTCAGCTTTGGTTAGGCAACTAGTCAAGGAGAAGGAAAACTCTGAATTCAAACCTGTTAAACTCCACTTAAAAAATTGACCTTGTGTCATATCCTGCCCGAGCGGAGGGGTTGGGTAAATATGATAAGTGCTAAGTATCTCTGTATTGTTACTCAGTCAGGATTGAACCTGCAACCTCCAGATGATTGTCTCTTTTAGAAACTTAGGGAACCAACGCCTATAACTGTTACGTTATGTGCCCTGCTGGACAGACCAGAGTGAATTTTTGGGACTTATAAAGATTTTTGGGACTTATAAAGAATTTGAGATTAATAAAATATAAGGGTTGATATGTCATAAAACCGAACTAACCAACCATTAAAAAATCATTTTGAAAAAACCCACAAAAAAACGCTGGAACCTTCATGAAAATCATGAATATATTACAAAAAGGTTTACGATACGTCAACAATGTTTGCTGGATACTTTTGCACATATCTAATATTATCGATCTTGTATCTATTGAGTAAAACTTCTGGAATAAGTATAAGCCAGAATGAAGATTTTAGCAGTACCATGAATCTATTGCAAAAATTGTACGATATGATGCCAACAATGTTGGATATTGAAATACTTTAGACATACTATTTCGAGACATATGTTCAGTTTCATACTCATTGCAACGGAGAAAAAGAATGGAGCCTTGAATGCAGGAAGGAAAAACCTAGCCAAAAAGAAGAACAAGAAAAAGAAGAAAGATTCATATATTTTCAAAGCGATTTTATTATTGCAGTGAAAAAACTTAATAACATCCATCGAACTAATAAAAGCGGACATACTGCACTTACACTAAACTGAATTGTTGGAAAAAGAACTGTTTTAATATTTAACTGTGTGTAAGCAAAAAACTATACTTACATTAAACTGAATTGTTTGAAATAGAACTGTATGACTTAACTGAATAGCTTGAAATAGAAATGTTTTTGACCATTAACCAGTGTACTCATGTCAAACTGAATTGTTTGAAATAGAACTGTTTATTTGTATAAAAATGGATTTGGCATTAAATAACCTACAAAGCTTGATATGCCATAAAACGCAAACAATCAACCAAAAGAAACTGGCAAACGGATGAGTGTAGTTAAGAATTTATGAGACTTACTAACACTCGATTATCAGTAAATTAGACAAGGTACAACCGATGTGAAAACTGAATGAGTAAATAATAATGATAATAACAACAATAATAATAGTAATACACACGGATCACCTAATCTCGGCCAGAAGGCCAGACCTTATCATTATCAACAAAAAAAGAGAACTTTGAAGAAAAAAGAGAAGATTGTCGACTTTGCTGTCCCGGCTGACCACAGAATAAAACTGAAAGAATGTGAAAAGAAGGATAAGTACCTCGACCTTGCTAGGGAATTGAAAAGAACTATGCAACATGAAAGTGTCTGTGGTACCATTTGAGATTGGTGCTTTTGGCACAGTGACTGAAGGATTATTAAAGGGCCTGGAGGATTTGGAAGTTGGCGGACGTGTGGAGACCATCCAAACGACAGCATTATTGAAGACGGTCAGAATACTGAGAAGAGTCCTGGAGACTTGCGGAGACTTGCCGCCACTCAAACTCCAGCGAAAAACCATCAGCTAATGCTGATGAGAGAAAACTCTAAAAGAGTAAATTATGACCTTAGTCGGTCCTAAAAATGAGACGCATAAACTTCTCTGGGATTCAAACGGATGACCTGACCAAGGCCAGAAAGTTAGACATAGTGTTAATTAACAAAAAGAAAAAAAAAAACTTGTCCATTTATGGATTTTATGATTCTAGCTCGGTACAGATTGAAAATAAACGAAAGCAAAAAGCTAAACGATTACCTGCACCTTGCCAAATAACAGAAAAAGTTGTGGAACATTAATATTACGCTAATATATTCCATGGGAACGATCCCCAATAACCTAAAAAGTATTGAGGGAATTGGAAATAAGAAGAAAAACCGAGACCATCGGGATTATAGTAGTATTAAAATCAGTTTGGATACTTTGAAAAGTCCTGGAGATCTGAGGAGACTTGCTGTCACGCAGACCCCGGTGAAAAGCTACTTATTTAACGTTTAGGGAAAAACTGGCCAGGAGTAATATATTTCCATATATTTATATTCAGAATTAATCTAAAGATTTTTATAATCTATCTATGAGTCAAATAGAATTAAACTGCGTACTTATGCTAAACTGAATTGCTTGAAATAGAACTGTTTTGACATTTAAACTGTTTACTTATGCTAAACTGAATTGTTTGAAATAGAACAGTTTTTGACATTTAACTCCCTGTAAACAAAAATGTACTTATGCTAAACTGAATTGTTTGAAGTAGAACTGTTTTTATGTATAAAAAGGGATTTGGCAATAAATAACCTTCAATGGTTGATATGCCATAAAACCAATATGCCATGGAAAACCAATATGCTATAGAACTGTTTTACAAAATTGAATAGCTTGAAATGTTTTTTACTATTAAACTGTGTACTTATGCTAAACTGAATTGTTTAAAATAGGACTGTTTGTTTGTACAAAATGGATTTGGCATTAAATAACCTACAAACTCTGATATGCCATAAAACCAAAACAAATAAGAGGAACCAGGGAATCCGCCTTTTTCACGTATAGGACTTGAGAAGAGCTGACGTGGTGGTTCGCCTTTCAGCGGCGAGCCCATGAGGCCTTATTTTTTTATATTCCAGACTTGACAAGAGTAAGTGGTTTCCACCTTTTTATTGTATGAACCTTTCTGTTTGTTCATAATCATGTTATCTAGTTTTTTTTTCTATATAAGTGTATGTTCTGATCTGGTAGGTTATGAAAGTGATCGATATTCGGGTGTTTGTACAGTTTGTCTTGGATAATATTAACACTTATATTTAGAAGGTTGGTGGTTAAATTGACATTGTAATATTTTTAACGTAATTCATTTTATTTCACATGAGTAAGTCATTATTTGGGGATTTCATTAATAAAGTGAAATGAAAAGTAATATCCTCACATTGTCGTAGCACCAGCGACACCGGAAGTCTGCACTAATACACTGGTCACATTTCATCTGCATGTTGCACGATTGATAAACTTCATCTACAAGAATGAAAATAAAAACACATAGAAAAAAATATTTCTCAAATCTTTTTAAAGGTTGAAATTACACGTTTTATTTCGACAAGTATCTGTTTTATCACAATGTTTCAACTGTTGTGCGCTCCATCCTTTCTTTGCCCAGCCGGCTAGGGGAGGGGGCTGTAGAATACACCGACGGCTACTCTGCAGAGGGGCAAGACCCCCCACTAAATGAGTGTCCTGGGTATGACACTAAACAATCTGATGGTGAGGTTCCAGTGATGCTGGAGCTTTGGGGAATGCGTAGCACCCCTTCATTGCCAATGCTCCCAGGTCCACTCAGGCCCGTCGTAGAAGCACATGAAAGGGCCCTATCCGTGGGTTAGATAGAACTATCGGCATACTTATGCTAAACTGAATTGTTTGACTAAACTGAATAGCTTGAAATAGAAATGTTTTTGACAATTAAATCGTACTTACATTTAAACAGTATGCTTATGCTAAACTGAATTATTTGAAATGGAATTATTTTTGACATTGAAAATGTACTTACACTAAATTGAATTGTTTAATAAAGAACATTTAACTTTTGACATTTAACTGTGGGTAAACAAAATCTGTACTTATACTAAGCTGAATTAGCTGAATTAGAACTGCTTGACCAAACTGAATAGCTTGAAATAGAAATGTTTTTCACAATTAAACTGTACTTACATTTAAACTGCGTACTTATGCTAAACTGAATTGTTTGAAATAGAATTATTTTCATGAAAATGTATTTGGCGTTAGATAACCTTCAAATGTTGATATGCCATAAAAACCAACCAAGCAACCAACCTTTCCGAGTTACATATGTACCACTGGCTGGTGAACAGGTAACTGCTGTCAATTGATTTGGTTTGGTTTTATAGCATACCAACCCTTGTAGGTTATTTATTGCCAAATCCCATTTATTCATATATATATATATATATATATATATATATATATATTGAATATATGATTAGTAAACATTTTCTTGATATCATTTCAAAATGAGCCAGTGCTCATTTTTTGCATGCATTTGATATCATATAATTTTCAGCAAAAAAACTTTTAAGAAACAACATAAAAAATGAAAATATTTGTACCATTAATGAGGTTCTCGAACTTGTAGGCATAAAATAACCCTTGACCGTTTGACATGCCTTTAAAACTAATCACTGACTCAATCAATAAATTAATATGTTATGATATTAAATTATGTGGGATTGTTAGTAGAGTTTCAATGTCAAAAACAGTTCTTTTTCAAACAATTCAGTTTACCACAGAAAACGATTCCATTTCAAGCAATTTAGTTTAGCAGTTTAGTTCTATTTGACCCATAGATTGGACTCTAGCATGTACTACCACTCTGGGCCAAACGAATGATATGCAGTTAAAATGTTACCTAATATTGTTATAATGATGTCATTGTTGTTGACATGCAGTTAAAATGTGGCCGAATATTGTTAAAATATTAACTTATGTAGGGATTTTCAATAAATAAGGTGAATTTTGCTGAAACAGTTGTCAATCGTAAGCAGTTGCACGTTTTTTAAGAAAATCAAAACTGATGGATTCTTTCATATTCCAGAAAACTGTCATCATGACCGTCTTTATAGACTGCTGCACCCGGAACGTTTTCTTTACCGGAAAGTTAGTGTTTTCACTCCATGGACTGTCTTTTCAACTGATGCTTGCACTGGCAAATCCATGTTTCACACATGTGTAAAGACTATGACTATGCTTCTCCGCCCAAAACGGGTGTATTAAAATATGGGCTAAAATTATGGACAGCGGCCTCGAAGTAAACGAGTCATTTTATTGCGATCACTTTCAGATTAATACCCTTGGGAAAAGTATAAACTCCTCCCCTCGCTGCTAAATTTAAATAGTATCATTGTTTTTCTTCTACAAAGGTGGTTTTGGCATTAAATGACCCACGAAGGTTGATCTGCTATCAAACAAAGAAATCAAACTAAACCAAATCGTACGCATCACACATTCTTCGGTTAATTTCACAGGGTTTGCACTCTTCAGCCCTTCAAAGATTTGTTGACAGACCTCTATTCAAGCCTGAAGGACTCTTTCTGATTCAGTGTTATTTTAAATAGTCTAAAAATCAAATATTTTTGTGAGATTGAAATAATTTTTCTATCAAGCCAATTACTAAGTGGCCCAGTCGGCTGGGGCTGCAGAATACGCCCTCCATCTCTGCAGAGGGGTGAGACCCTCCCCAGCGAGTGTACTGTTATGACGCTAAGCAATCTGATGATGACGCTCAAGTAATTTTGCAGCTTTGGGGAATACGGAGTACTTTTTAATTGCCATCGCTCCCAGGTCCACTCTGGCCCGGAGTGGTAGAACCTGATAGGGTCCTATCTATGGGTCAAATAGAATTAAACTGCGTACTTATGCTAAACTGAATTGCTTGAAATAGAACTATTTTAACATTTAAACTGTGTACTTATGCTAAACTGAATTGTTTGAAATAGAAATTTTTTGTCATTCAACTGTGTGTAAACAAAAATGTACTTATGCTAAACTGAATTGTTTGAAATAGAACTGTTTTTATGTATTATTTATTTCGTTCTTATATATGTGTATGTTTCTAGTTTGTTGCTTTCGTCAGAGAGCATATGTGGCACAAGGCCACATAAATGAGCCACCCAATAAAACTAGAACTCACTTGCGTTGGTCTGAAGATGGAAACATACTGGTATGTAAGAACGAAATTAATATTTCTTTAAAAATACATTTAATTTGAAATATATATATATATATTTAATTTTGAAATATATATATATATTCAATTTGAAATATATATATATATATATATATATATATATATATGTGTGTGTGTGTGTGTGTGTGTGTGTGTGTGTGTCTAGTCGTGATACACTGAATCAGACTTTCTATGGATGACAATATGTATATAATTTATCATACAATGTGTGAAAAACACGACGATACTCTGTCCTCATCAGCCGTCGACCAAGAGTGATATCAGAGTTTTTGTGGCTAAGGCAGTGGTGTCAGGATTGGCAGCTTTTGCTACCGGAAAGGGTATGAAGATAAACAGAACTAAAGTTCCTCTTTGTAGCCTAAGTTCGTAATGGTATTTTAATGACGCGCTTGTAAAACACACACACACACACACACACACACACACACACACACACACACACACACACACACACACATACATATATATATATATATATATATATATATATATCATCATCATCATGTCGTGCCGCTAGCACGGATATCCATGATCCTCTCTCGCCACTTCTCCCTATCGTTCATCGCCTCCGGCAGGTGTTCAAAGCTACATCCCGTATCCTCACATAGCTACTTATGTATGTTCGAGCTGGTTGTCCTGTTTTTGCTCGGCCATATGTGGGGGTCCATAGGAGTACATCACTTATGAGCTGATCCCTGCTTCTCCAGTAGTGTCTGGTTCGTCTAACTTGTATAGTTTTCGTGATGGGAGGTAGGTGGCCGTATTAAGAATTGGATTCTACATCTACTTTCTACTGAAGCATATTCAGGATACACTTGTTCAAGCTGTGCTGAGGGTGAAGAAGATCAAAGTGAAAGTAAAACTGTATCTCTTTCAAGCCTGTTTGTTGAATTCGCTTGAAATAAGCCTACAATAAGAAATGGAAACTTAGAGCCGGTAGAGACTGAGTTAAAGCTGGAGACTTCAACTACAACAAGAAGAGAAATACAAGAAGCAAAATACAAGAAGTTAAAAGGAGTAAATCCCTTATTAATAAGTGCACAAAAGAAGTTGATGATTATGTAGCTTTACCACTACTCGCAAGAGGTGATGATCCATTTCAGTGGTGGAAAAAGATACAGGAAACCTTAACACTGCTGAGTAAACTGGCTTGAAAATATTTACGCGCACCACGTTCATCCTACGAGAGTGAGAGGTTGTTTAGTACAGGTGGTAATGTGTATGAACCTACGAGGAAGAGGCTGTGTCCTGAGAATGGAGAAACTCTAATGTTTCGATATTACAACTTAAGAGTATTGAACTTTGAATATTAATGAGACTATGAGAGCAAAGGAGGTAAGCAGCAAGAATAGAAGAAGTGGGGTAGCAGCAGGTGCAGACCAGAGGTAACCACTGCAGCATGCTCCAGGGCACCTCGGGTGGTGTAATGGTAGACAAGCAGACAAGGTAGACAAGCAAACCTACACGAGTGAGTTCGATTCTCATTGGGTGCCCAATTCATGCAGCCTTGTGCTACATCTAAGCAAAAGCTTGGTAAATTACCACTGCAGCATGCTCCAGTGGAAGCAGAACTTCAGCTTAAAGTTATTCATTTAAGAATTAGAAATTGTACTTTGTATTTTGTAATTTCATTTAATAAAGCAAAAAAAAAAAAAAAAAGGCAAAAAGCTATAATAGCTGCCAGACACTTAAAAAAGGTCAAGTTAAATTGGCATTTACTATGTTAATGTATCAAAGCTATCTGATGAGTGACTTGGTATTGATGAAATGGTTTAAATTTAATAGTAAAGAGAAAAGTACCTAATCGGCCGATTAATAAACAAAGTGTTCGATTGCCGTTTAATCGTTGATAAGGCCGATTACCTATTATCAGTCGATTAATCGGTGCACCCCTATACGTTGGGTCGGATAAATTGTCTCCATCTTAAATTTAGAATTTCTGCTAGGATCACGAAGTGAATTAGCTGAAAAACCATTGGCATGCTCTGTCCTGAGAGGATGTCATAATAATGATAATATTCAAACACCCAGTCCACATAATAGTGTTTTTGGTGGTCAATAGCGATGGAAATATTATGCTTTCATTAACCGTCAATATGATCTCAGATTCAACACGGAGGTCAATGCCTAGTCCCTGGAGAAGGTAGTGCTACCGTAGATTGACAGAGTGGCCGCTGGAAGACACTACGTTTGGCAACAGGACTGCGTCATCGCACACAAGCAAGAGAACCCAGTCTTTGTTGTGAGAAAATTTCTGCGACTTCATCACCTCTAATATCTGACTACCTAGATCTCCAGGCTACAATACCTTTGATTAATATGAGGGGGTTGCGGTTGATTGGTTTTGTTTGATTCAGTTTTATGGCATATCAACCATTGTTGGTTATTTAATGCCAAATCCATTTTTATACATATAAGCAATTCCATTTCAAACAATTCAGTTTAGCATAAGTATAGAGTTTAAAAGTTAAAACAGTTCTATTTCAAACAATTCAGTTTAGCATAAGGGTATCAGACCAACCAAGGAGATTCCAACCAAGGGTATCAAACCAAACATGAATGCAATATTGAGGCTAGGGTTAGAACTCGCTTACAACACTTTAACCACTACACAACGAAGACTCCCTCTCTCAAGATAAAATTTAAAATAATTCAAAATGTCCAAAAGTTAAAAGGTTTTGATGGACTTCAGCCAGTCATCTGACGGGAAAGAATATCTTCTCTCGGTGTATAAAGAGGTGAGGTATATAAATATCTTCTCTCTGTATATGAATAAGTGAGGTAACTATGACCATGAGTGCTGTATTAACTATTATAACTGATTTTTTTTTTGTTTAAGGGCATACTCACTATTCAATGCCAAAGCCATTCTCCTAGAAGAACAGTAGTGGTACTATTTAACCCATAGCTGGGAGGATAAGGAGGTTCATACCTTTCCCAAGAGTATTTGCCCGAAAGTGAACGTAAAAGCGCTTTAACCATTACACCACGAGGACACCCACGGTACTGCCGGAGAAATAAGAGTAATGTCTGAAAGGAACGGACGGCGAGAGAGAGAGAGAGAGAGAGAGAGAGAGAGAGAGAGAGAGAGAGAGAGAGAGAGAGAGTCAAAAGAATCTGGGTATTCAGCTTGGTTTGCTTGATGATGATGAATTTAAATAAAGTACTGGCAGTTCTTTGTTATGAACTTGACCAAAAGAAAGGTCCCACTCCTTTACTGCGAGTCCAAGTTTAGTTTTCGAAAAATAATTTATGCTTGTTTTCTTTCGTGTCGTCAAATCAGCCTTTTAATAGTAGTTTATTGGCCGGGGAGACCTGGGTTCAATCCCTGGTCGCGTCATACCAAAGAGAGTCTTCTGGTCGCCCTCGACTATGGTCGCTAACTTTACTATTGATCCGGTTGTCGGGAGGTGGATATCTTTGTTGATTACCACTACAAGAATACTTATCCAACACTCCCACAATGTTAACTCTTCATTTTCTATCAAGTCACTTTTGACTATGTCTCCGAGTCGTTTCTCTGGGCCCTATCGCCCCTATCATGTGATCTGTATCTACCAATATTACTCGGCGAGGACATCCTGTTTACTTTTTCAAATGGCTGCGGTACACGTTTCCCATACAGATGTGCAACCCTTTTTTCTCTTTTCCCGATCGTCCCCCCAAAAAAGACGGCCAGCTGCCCTCACTGATATCCGTGTTATGTGAGACAATTGTCATTTAGCGTCATAACATATACTATATCTGGTTTTATCAAATTGTTCTTAGGAGTTGTATTGGCATTTGTCATATAGGCACTTGTAGCATAATGGGTTCGGTGACCCAAATTCGAATCTTGGACGAGGCAGTCAGCGTTTCACTACACTGATATCCACTGTACTCCGCTTAAAAATGGGCCTTGTCACACCCTACTCGTTGTGGAGGAAGGGTGGAGTGAATACATAATAAACTTCATCATCAAGTCGTGCAGACGGCACAGATTTCCCTGACTCCCTCCCCGTCTGTCTTTATCATCCATCGCTCCCGGCAGATCCTCCAAACTAGATCCTGTGTCCGCACAGAACTGACGTAAATAATTTTTTGTCGGTCGGCCAACATTGGCACGTAGCACGTCACCCTTCTATAAAAAAACAACAACAAAAAACAAAAAACACCCCCCCCAAAAAAACAACCCCTACAAAACAAACAAACAAACAAACAAACCTCAAAATAAACAAATAAATAAAATAAGTGGGAAAAGTTGCTAATCAGTGGCAGATGCGTAAGATATAAATGATATAACTTACGTGACACTCGGAGTAGTAATCATAAACGAATAACAACTAATTGCTCCTGGACTGAACAATTAAAAATGTAAATAACATTAAAATGAAACTAACAGGTTTTAAAAACAAAAAAGGTTATAGTTGGACTTTAACTCAGTTAAAACTTAACGAATTTACGGCGAACCCTTTTTTCCCTAAGTTTATATCACTAGAAGCCATGGGAAGCAGCAAGGTGGATGTGAAGTAAGACGAATGAATCCAAAGTCGAATCAATGGCGTCCTTCATCAGACATTGGGCCGAAGAACCTCACGGGTCAACGTTCAGGATCAAATAGCTCATACCCCAGGAAACTACTGCTACTCAACCATAAGGGTGGCGTCTATTCATGCGGAATAGACCCCCCCCCAAAAAAAAAAACCAGCCAACGAAAGATTTCCATGAAAAATAATCTTAATTTAGTTTAAATCAAATGGGTAGGAAGGCAGCTTGAAGATGCTGCATGCAAAATCTTGGGATTTATATTGACTTGAACACCAATTTCTAATTATGGGCTATTATATCAATTTTACTATGTGAGGATACAGGATGTTGTCCAGAAGACCTGCCTGAGGCGATGAACGATAGGGAAAAGTGGCGAGAGAGGGTCAGGGATATCCGTGCTACCAGGACGACATGATGATGATATCAATTGATCGGCCCATTGGTACATTGGGTAGAGTGTTCAGCAATGGGCCGGGAGACCCGGGTTTAATCCCAGGTCGAGTAATACAAAATACTAAAAAAATGGTGCTTGATACCACCTTGCTTAACACCCAGCATTATAAAGGAGGGATCAAAGGTAAAGTGGAGCAATCCAGAGAAAGGAGCTGCGACCTTCCCTAAAGTTTAGTGTAGTAGTGTTCACCAATGGTCCGGGAGACATGGGTTCAATCTTTGGTCGAGTCATACCAAAGACTTCAAAAATGGTACTTGATACACTCAGCATTATAAGGTACGTTTCAAAGGTAAAGTAGCGCAGCCCAGAGAAAGGAGTAGCGCCCTCTCCTACAGTCGATGTAGTAGCTATTGAAAAGGGAGCTTTTGGGTCACCCTCGATTAAGGTCGCCAACTTTACTTACATATCATTTACGAAGCCGGTCATTAGCCATACAAGAATATGCAGAGGAAAGCCAAAGAACAGATCGGTCGAAACGTAACGACAGAGGGACGTCATTTTTTTAAAAGCTCAACCTGATTCTATTGTTAACCATTTCTTGTAAGTTTCATTTAATTATTTTGACAAACAAAATTTTAAAAAAATCAATAAATGTACATGAACATATTTTTATTTTCATCAAAGGAAACAAAATCATTTCGGATTTTGAAAGATAAACGAGAGATCATGTTTATATGCCCTATTTCGATTAACATCATGTCGTGCTGTTCACTCGGATTTCACTGACCCTCTCCCGCCACCCTTCTCTATCGTCCATTGCTCCCGGTAGGTCTTCAAGGCTATATCCTGTATCGGCACAGAACTGTTGTATATAGTTTCTAGCTGGTCGTCATGCCTTTGCCCATTCATGTGAAGGGGTCCACAGGAGTATATCACTTATGTGTTCGTCCTTAATTATCCAGCAGTGTCCCGCGTGTCTGGTGCGTCTAACTTTGATAGTTTTCGTGATGGGTGGTAAGTGGCTGTACAGCTGCTGCTTTGTGGGGTGTTGCCTCCAGGACTTGTTCAATAAAGCTCTCAGCATTCTTGTGTAATTGCTGTCAAGTTTTTTTCCCTGTAGGCTTACCGTCCACGTGGTTCATCCATATTGCAGTATTGATACGACTGCTGCTTGGAAAAAACTGCGTTTTATTTTATCGGACAGGTCTGACTTCCATATGACCGATAGCCGATCGATACCTGTCCATGCCTTTGCTAGTCACGTGTTGATGTCATTTTCGGTTTTGATAGATGGTGTTTATTTTGATAAATGGTGTCGATTTTGATAAATGGTGTTTATTTACCCGGAAATAAATTTATAAATAGAAACCATATTAAACCCTCTCCAACCCCTACACATAAACGCGCTTGCAGGTATACACACCTCGTCGGCGGGGGGTAGAATATGCCGACTGCATTCCCTGTAAGTTACAGGTTGACCCCAAAAAACAGAACCCATAAACTTTTTTTATTACTTCTACAAAAATAAAACAAAATAATTCTCATTAAGAAAAGGCTAGAATTAACTTTATGAATTTCAGTCAAAAATATATGGGTTCTGTTTTTATTGGGTCACCCTGTATATCTATCTCTGCCTCCCACCAGACATGATTTGACTCAAGGCCTTTTTATAACGGGAGTTTTAGGGAACGAAGAAGTCGGGCACGAACCGAGACTCATGCCCTACTAGACTTATGCTGGTCATAGGCTCACTTAGGGCAATGTGAGCCAAACGAGCCTGCTGGATTTGAACTTACTAGATGTTATGTGAGTCTGGCACTTGCAGGTATACACACCTCGTCGGCGGGGCGTAGAATATGTCGACTGCATTCCCTGTAAGTTACAGGTTGACCCCAAAAAACAGAACCCATAAACTTTTTTTTATTACTTCTACAAAAATAAAGCAAGATAATTCTAATTTTGTACACTCAAACTTCTAGACATGTTGGTGAATACTATGGTCTTACTAGATGTTACGTGAGTCTGGCACGTCTGCTTGCTCGTAGCTTAAACTAGACCAGAAGGTCTAGTGTTATGCAATACTTGTCAATAATTTCCTCGCCCACTTGAAGGTGGCCCAAGCGAACCTGAGGGTCATTCGGCCCCAAATCTTGAACTTGATAACCAATCCGGGACGAATACAAGAAGACACGGCTAAAAAGCCGGGTACCTGTGTCAGGTCAGTATGGAGAGAGGCATGAACTCTATAAAAAGTGGGTCTTATGCATGATACTAAATTACAATCGGGGTTATCGGTCCAGTTCTGTAGTATTGTTAGGTGTAGAGTCACACCTTCGTTGCCATTACATCTAAGTCCTCCCTGTCTCTCGGAAAGATAGTAAATGTTTGGGCCTCATTTGTGAGTCAAATAGATCTGTTTGAATGATAAAGAACTCATCTATTTAAAATATTTGTCAGGATACTTTTGGTACTGTATATAATCAGAGATTATACTTCTCAGACTGACCAGTATAAAATAACCCATAGGTTGACATGCTCTAAAACCAACCAACCAACCACGCATAACCTCCAACACACACCCGAGCATACACACCAGTATGGAGTATTCCGTGAGAATTGAATTCATTAATAATGGTCAATGAGATTTGTGCAATGTCATGAAACTCACAACTGCCGGCAATTTAGATGGTGGTTGTGTCGTTCGGTTTGGTTTGATTTGGTTTGGTTTCTTTGTTTAATGGCATATCAACCTTTGTAGGTTATTTAATGCCAAAGCCATTCTCCTAGAAGAACAGTAGTGGTACTATTTAAACCATAGCTGGGAGGATAAGGGAGTTCATACCTTTCCCAAGGGTATTTGCCCGAAAGTGAACATAAAAGCGCGACTAGACTACGAACTCGCTTAGTACGATTAGGAAGTCCATCGCTTTAACCATTACACCACGAGGATACCCCCTGTGTCGTCCGTGTCAAAGATTTGTGTGGTATAATTGATCGGTAAAAGGTGTAAGGAAATAATTGCCAAAGCAAGCTTGGAATTCTATTTTGATGTCTTGGGTAGAAGTTTTTGAAAAATAGTTTTTCTCATTTGTCTAATTTTTAAATTTCCCCTGAGACAAAATAGAACGACATGTCAAAACATATTCAGTTTTTGTACTTTTATTCTTTCTTTTCATAATCATCTGGTTTATAAAATGCAAAGACAACCTCAAGCGTTCGCGGTGTTCGAATCAAAGTCTCACAAAGGTAACCCAGTTCTTAAATAGCGATTTAGGGTTGCATTCTTGTAAAATTTGAAATAACCCAACACATAATTAACATTATTAGCCAATGTTCAAGGGATTGAAATCTGGCTCCAAAATATGATAAAGCGCCCTTCCTTATTGTAACACGTCTAAAACCCGTAAAACGAAAGTGGTATAAGTATCAATATTTTTTTCACATGAGGACGTTATTTTGAAATGTGTTTATCAAATGTCACAGTCTAGATTTATTTGAATGCTTAAAAACGCAAGATCATTCCCCAATTTGTGTTTTGTTCACTTTTATAAGACATAATAACTTGATGTTATAAGCGAATGCTGGAGAGCCCGAAATCTGGTTACAAAACAGAATAAAGAATCTTTCATTATCATAATCAGGTTGATATTTCTAAAATCAGTGAAAAGTCTGTTGATATCGTAGGTTACTGCTGAGGCGCATTAATCAAGTGGTGATGATACTTCAACCCCGAAACTATACCTGATGAGGGCTTTGTTGGTAGCACTGTTGGTATTTTCCAGCAGCTGTATGAATTTATTATAGCATACATATAAAACAATGCAAATATTAGAAGCCATAATTATAAAAAAGAAAATAAATAAAATAGCGTTAAAAATGGCAAACTGTTGAACTAAACGGACTTAATGAATGTGACATAAATATCAACTTTTTTTAATATTAAGACGTATACTGTATTAGATGATTCCTAGAACAATAATTGGAATCGTCCAACCTAGCTTTATAAGAAGGGAGGCACGAACACCTAGGGACAATACTTGTCCGGTGTTTTGAGTCTCATTGGGCGCCCCATTCATTCGGCTTTGTGCCACATCGAAGCAAAGAGTTTGTAAATTAGGGCACCTCTGGTGGTCTAATGGTTAGCAAGCTAGACTAGCAAACCTACACGAGTGAGTTCGACTCTCATTGGGTGCCCCATTCATTTGGCCGTGTGCTATATCGAAGCAAAGAGCTTCGTAAATTACCATACTTGACCGGTGGTGGGACGGAGAATAAATAAAGTATACCTGAACAATTACATGGGCCCCTCGGGTGGTGTAATGGTTAGCAAGCCAGACGAGCAAACTTTCCCGAGTGAGTTCGAATCTCCTAAGGTACCACAATCATACAGCCTTGTATCATCCCCCACAAACACGCAGACATACACACTCACACACACACATTATATATATATATATAGGTATTATTCGGTCCAGTTAAACCAGAGTTTGGAGTAATTCCTTCAGGACAAGAAAATCATTCAGGAGCTGAACATTTAAATTTTCCTGGTGGAGAGCTCAATGTAATTTTTTACAGGGCAATATTTCTTTAAGAAAAAACCAAAGACCGGTTAATGAAAATAAATTTATAATCCTAAATTAACCGGTCTTTGGTTTTTTCTTAAAGAAAAAAAAAGAAAAAAAAGAAGATATATATATATATATATATATATATATATATATATATATATATGGCATATCAACTATATATATATATATATTTATATATGCATTTATATAGGTAAAATTTCATATACAAATATATAAAGGAACACACATACAACATTTTAACTTAATAATATTATATACAAAGATATCAACGAGCTCACACATACACGCAAAATTCTAATTTGATAATATATACACAT
This sequence comes from Sepioteuthis lessoniana, assembly GCA_963585895.1. Taxonomy (NCBI): domain Eukaryota; kingdom Metazoa; phylum Mollusca; class Cephalopoda; order Myopsida; family Loliginidae; genus Sepioteuthis; species Sepioteuthis lessoniana. The sequence continues at coordinate 367,040 of CAUZXS010003757.1, read as the reverse complement.
GTAGAAATTACTACCTGTACAATTACATTTTACATATATTATGAGACACGTGTTAACAGTGAAGCTATTAGGAAAATAGGATCGCTGAAAACACCAACGTATTTTAAAGTTTGTATACGTATTTCACCCTTTCTTCTGGGCAGGATGTAATTCAAGGTTAATTTTTAAGCCAAGTTTAACAGGTTTAAATTCAGTTTCCTTTTCATAGACTTTTTTCCATACCAAGGTTAAGAGCCCAGTCTAGTCTACCCATAGCTGGCGGGAGAATAGTTGGATTAATACCTTTTTTAACAATGTGAAACACAAATAGCCTCATCCAGGATTGGGACTCAGGTTGACGTGACAATTTCCTAAGAGAATGACCACTACACCACGAGTGACTCCTACTCGTAGAGTGCTTATAAGATGTCACAGCTGGAATTTATTTGAATGCTTACAGGATGCAAGTTCTTTTCCCACTCTGTGTGTGACATAGATATCAACTCTTTTTTCCTGAATGCAATGGTGAAGTATAGTCCAGTTACCGGATCAAGCTACTTTTAGCTTTTTTCTCTGCCTGTGCAAAAGATGGAATGCTAAGAGTTTTAAGTTCAGAAATTGTTATATGTATCTATATGCGCAAGATAAAACAGAAAAGGAACTGGAGATTTCCACTCCTTTTTTTGTTTGTTTTTATAAGGATGTAACATCAGGCATTCTTTATTCTGGCATTTTAGAGTAATGGTTATCGCCAGTGGATACGGAATCGACGACCGAATTTCTGAACTTGCACGAGGCTAATTGCATGTCACTTGGGAACGGCATCGATCCATTTGTCTCCCTTAACAATAGATAAAAGTTGAGAGTATGTCAACGAGTTTTGGAGAAGGAAAAAAAAATCCTTATCTAAACCAGATGTACGTTGCTTAGACACTTCTCCGCTTAATTACTTATCTCGGTTCCTGCTCATGTTTGTGGGGTTAGGGAAACACGAACATCTTGCATGTTATTTTGATTTGATGCTTTCAAAATTAAAAAACAAAAACAAAAAGAAAACCCTCTTTCGTTAATGTCGAAAAAAAAAAAAATTAAAGATAAGTTTTGAAAAACTTTCGAGAGATAAAAGTTAAGACACACATACAAACACGTATATATATATATATATATATATAGTCATCCACAAACTTCTTCGCCAGAGAACTCAACCCAACGGGGGTAGGGGAGTATACATATATATATATATATGTGTGTGTGTGTGTATGTGTGTGTGTGTCCCAGTGTGTATGTATGCGTACGTGTGTCCGTGAGTGTGTGCGTGTGCGTGTGAGTGAGTGCGCGTGTGTATGTGTGTGTGTGTGCACGTACGTGTGTGTATGTGTCCTTGTGACTTTGTATACGTGTGTGTGTGTGTGTGAGTGTGAAATTCTAAATTATTAATATTACATGTAGAGGTATAAATGAACACTTAGACAGTTACCCTCACTTCGACTCGCACACATATATAAGTAAGTTGGCGACTGTATAGCTACTACACCGAGGTGTAGGGGAGGGCGCTACTCCTTTCCCTGGATTGCTCCTCTTTACCCTTGATACGTACCTTATAATGCTGAGTGTTAAGCAAGGAGGTATCAAGTACCATTTTTAAAGTCTTTGGTATGACGCAACCTCGGATTGAACCCAGGTCTCCCGGACCATTGGCGAACATTCAACCCACTCGTCCAATGAACCGGTTAGTATAAACATATATACAAAATTCTAAATTAGTAATATGTATGGAGATATGAATGAATACACACATACGCACACGCACCCCCCCTCACATATACACATATATTTATCTATGTATATGCACATATGTATACACAAAAGTCTAATTGCCCAGTCAACTGGGGCTGTAGAATACACTGACTGCTTCTAACGAGTATCCTGGATATGACACTAAACAATCTGATGGTGAGGTTCCAGCAGTGCTGGAGCTTTGGGGAATGCGGAATACCCCTTCATTGCCATCGCTCCCAGGTCCACTCTGGCCCGGAGTGGTAGCACCTGATAGGACCCTAT
>CAUZXS010003757.1:355000-360000 GCA_963585895.1 Sepioteuthis lessoniana | reverse complement strand
TATCAGGTGCTATCACTCCGGGCCAGAGTGGACATGGGAGCGATGGCAATAAAGGGGGTAGTCTGCATTCCCAAAGTTTCAGCATTACTGGAACCTCACCATCAGATTGTTCAGTGTCATATCCACAACTCTCTTTGCGGGGGGGGGGATCTTACCCCTCTGCAGAGGTGCAGTCTGTGTATTCTATAGCCCCAGCCTGTTGGACGAATATTTCCTAGAGTCCATATGATCCCTGTGAATCTTTTTAAGATTTTCTGGGAGTCCACACAAGCAAAATAGCAAATTATAAGTTCCCGATAGCATTTTAGTGGTCAGTAAAACATTTTACTTTAGACATATTTATCGAAATATGTTGCAGCTTTCCTCTCATTTTATTTTGTTAAATCTCGTTTCAACCGAGTCTTTGACTTACGTGGGCCGTTAAAAAAAGGTTCTACCTTACCTCGAAAGAAGAGGTCAGATGAATATTTTTGTTGTGGTAACAATACCATTTCTTATAAAACTAGAAAAACTAATTTAGATTTCTTCTTTCTGGGTAAAACGTAGAACTTTTTGGATAAACCCCGCACAATCAAAAACTCTTAACCCAACACGACATTGTATAAAGAAATGAACTTTAATTATCATTGACAACGTTGGAGCCGAGTATTGCAAAACTACTTGAGCTGTACCAGGGAGCGATGGCAATGAAGGGTTACTCTGCATTACTCAAAGCTCCCGCATTACTGAAGCCTCATCATCAGATTGTTTAGTGTCATAACCAGGACATTCGTTGTGGGTGAGTCTTACTCGGCTGCAGAGAAGTAGTCGGTGTATTCTGCAGCCCCAGCCAACTGGGTAACGGTGAAAAATCATGGGATCATTTATGAAGGCGAGCTGAAAACTTCATAGGCTGAAAATTTCATACGATGACGTCATATGATGACGTCATATTTGCTGTTGAATACTTTTTTTTTTATTGAGAGGATTCAAGCACAGTAACAACTACGAAAGAAGTGAGTGGACCGCAAGGGGGACTATGTTAAAAAATAAACCTCAATTGGTCATATTTTCCACGTGAGTTGCTTGATCAGCCAATGAATTTTTCAGCAGACTCTCGCATGAATGAAAGATTTCTACCTACGATCAGAGTGTAGCATCAGTGTGCTGAGCCGAGAAGAATATAAGGCTTAAAGTAAAAATGTGCCGGACATTTTTTATTAATGCACAAGGGCAATACAAACGACAACAACGAGTTTGGTTTTGTTGGATTGGGTTTCATGGCATATCAACCATTGTAGGTTGTTTAACGCCAAATTCTCTTTATATATATATACATATTAAATATATATGATTTGGTTTGGTTTGGTTTCATGGTATATCAACCATTGTAGGTTGTTTAACGCCAAATCCTCTTTATATATATATACATATTAAATATATATGATTTGGTTTGGTTTGGTTTCATGGTATATCAACCATTGTAGGTTGTTTAACGCCAAATCCTCTTTATATATATATACATATTAAATATATATAATTTGGTTTGGTTTGGTTTTATGGCATACCAACCATTGTAGGTTGTTTAACGCCAAATCCTCTTTATATATATATATATATATATATATATATATATATATATATATATATATATATTAAATATATATGATTTGGTTTGGTTTGGTTTTATGGCATATCAACCATTGTAGATTATCTAATGCCAAATCCTCTTTATTCATATATATTAAATATATAGGATTTGGTTTGGTTTGGTTTTATGGCAAATTAGCTTTGTTGGTTTGTTGGGTTTTATGGCATATCAACCTTTGTAGGTTATTTAACGCCAAATCCATTTTTATGTAAATAATCAGTTCTATTTAAAACATTTCAGTTTAGCATAAGTACACAGTTTTAGCATTAGTAAGCAGTTATATGTAACAATTCAGTTAAGTGTAAATACAGTTTTAATGTCGAAAAACAGTTCTATTTCAAATAATTCAGTTAAGCATTAGCACGCAGTTCAAATGCAAGCACGGTGCAATTGTCAAAAACATTTCTATTTCAAGCTATTCAGTTTACTCAAACAATTCAGTTTAGCATAAGTATGCTATTAGTTCTATTTAACCCATAGATAGGGCCCTATCAAGTGCTACCACTCCGGGCCAGAGTGGATCTGGGAGCGATGGCAATTAAGGGGTACTCCGTATTCCCCAAAGCTCCCGCACTGCTGGAACCTCACCATCAGATTGTTTAGTGTCATATCCAGGACACTTGTTAGGGGGGAGTGTCTTACCCCTCTGCAGAGGTGCAGTCGGTGTATTTTTCAGCCCCAGCTGACTGGGCAATATGGTATATCAACCATTGTATATTATTTAATGCCAAATCCTCTTCATTCATATATATTAAATATATGATTTGTAAACACATTTTGTAGTTAACAATTTTTAAACGAGCTTGTGCTCATTTTTTTCGCTCAATGAAATGCTCTCTCTTATTTCTATCTATTACGAATGATTCAATAAACAATTAATCATTTGTTTGCACACAGTTTAATGCTTTCAAGTATTGCTATTTAACACTAACAATTCAATCAAACGTCAGCAATTTGTTTACACCCTGTTAAATGATCAAACAGTTCTATTTCTTACAAGTCAATTTAACACAAGTCATTTATTTGTACATATTCTAAATATCGAGCATTTCTATTTGATCCATGATAGGACCATTTCAGGTGCTACCACTTCGGACCATAGAGAACTTGGGAGTAATAGCAATGAAAGATTATTCCGCATTTCCCATAGCCCCATCATTACTGTAATTTGACCATCAGGTTGTTTAGTGTCATATATCAGGACACCATGCGGTCGGTATATTCTACAGCCCCAGTCGATTGGGCCGACAACAACAGCTGAAGTAGAAGAAAAGAACCAACAAACCAATAAGACGTCGTCGCTGCACGTGTCTTGTCTGTTCTCAAGTGTTTGTGTTGATAATTAGAAATCTACGAGGAAATGAGAATAGAGTAAGAGTATGTAACAAGAAGAAATTGGGAGACGCCACTTCCTCAATTTAACTTATAACAATCAAAAGAGAGGCGTTTATTTCATTCAGCATACATAGCATAGTGAAGCTGGAGCATCATGGTGGCATCACACACACACACACACACACACACACACACACACACACACACACACACACACGCGCGCGCGCGCACGCACAAACATACTATATATATATATATATATATATATATATATGATCAAACACAGGCACACACAAACATATGTGTATGTATATGCAAAATTCTAACTTAAAAATATTATATATAGATATAACTGAACACACACACATACACACATACACACACACACACACACACACACACACTATATATATATATATATATATATATATATATATATATATATATATATATATATATATATATATATATATATATATATATATATATATATATATATATATATATATGCGTTATAATTGCTGAGCTGACGTATGGCACCGAAATGGCTGAGCTGTTAGATACCATGTCTAGCTTGAAGTTAGGTGGTTTTCAATCCCAGCTTGAGGCCTCCTGCATGTCTAGCGACACTGAAAAGTTGGGATATACCGAAACAGTCTTTCTGTGGATGTCAATATATATACTTTATCATAAAACGTGTAAAAAACATGACGATACTCTGTCCTCATCAGCTGTGGATCACGGGTGATACCAGAGTTTTTGTGGCTAACTTTGTGGTACAAGGATTGGCAGCTTTTGCTAGCGGAAAGGGTATGAAGATAAACAGAACGAAAGTTCCTCTTTGTAGCTTAAGTTCGTCATGGTTTTTTAATGACGCGCTTTGTAAAAAATCGTCATATATATATATATATATATATATATATATATATATATATATATATATATATATATATATAGGAGTATTGCTTTGTATTCAATCCAACACTGACTCTAAAGTTGAAGGAAGACAGTATGTAAAATCAAATTGACATGTTTCGTTTAAGATATAGCATCATCATATTCTGATGAAGAGTTTTCTATTGTGAAACATACTAAGTACTTTCAACCCCAACAGGTGCGATTTTTAGTGAAACGAATAATGAGATGAAAAGCGTAGTGACATATCATATACATTTACATAGAGAATTGGTGGAAGAATAAGTTGGGGCCCGAAAGTACTAGTGAAAAATACGACACCTTCCTGAATTCATTCTATCCAGAAGTCACATTTGATTTAACAGAATAGACATTTTTTTGATCCGTTCAATATATATATATATATATATATATATATATATATATATATATATATATTATAACAGTGCTGGTTGTCATTAAATCACTTTGTGAGTATGTGTTGAACCAAGCGCAATATAATATGGAGAGTGCTTAATATCTAGGATAGAGCTATTATATAATATAATTATGATAAAGGAATATATATTAGATATGTAATCATCAAGAAGTTTCCATAACTGCCTGATGATTGTTGTTTTGCAAAAAAAAAAAAAAAAAAAAAAACTCCATGAAACCCAGGGTCGCAGTCTAAATTCCATGAATTATATATATATATATATATATATATATATATATATATATATATATATATATATGCACGAAATTCATTCAATAAATGAAGTTCATTTTTTTAATAAAAGCAAAATAGTTTTTCTTAACAATTTTCTCTGCATGTATAAACTCTCCTCTGTTTGAAACTGGTTCATAGCAAAAATTATTCTAATCCCGCAGAAGTATTTTTTGAGGCTATATTACTACTCTTGAGAGTTCGATCCCAACTGAGTGCTGTACATATCTACCACTTGCATAAATATACAACAATGAAAGTTTTTCCCCTGTTATAACATTCTTTATGAAGTTGCCATTGGTGTAATGGTTATCGTCGTAGGAAATGGACACGGCGACATGAGTTCAAATCCTAGATGTGACTGATTGCATTTCACATTGCACTAATACCCTTGGGAAAGGTATGAATCCA
>CAUZXS010003757.1:250000-352500 GCA_963585895.1 Sepioteuthis lessoniana | reverse complement strand
GATTATATATATATATATATATATATATATATATATATATATATTTATCTATATAATATATCATATCATAATAAATCATATTGCATTTGGTCTGCGACAAATCTACGAAGTGAGATAGTGACAACCAACACTGTTATGTATATATATATATATATATATATATATATATATATATATATATATATATATATATAATCACACATCTCGTCTGATAATTTTATTTTGGGGGTAAAGATAGATGAAACGACTAAGTTTTTTATATGTTTATATTCATAACTACATAATTATATAAACGTGTGTGTGTGTGTGTGTGTGTGTGTGTGTGTGTGTGTGTGTGTGTGTCGGAAAGAAAGCTTCAACAAACTTATTTCATAATCACGTCGTTAATAAAGATAACGAAGAAAATCCATCAGACAATGAAATTATAAGCAAAAAATAAGTAAAGAGAGGAGGGATAGAGTTTAAGCTGCTTTATTTTTCACACATTATCGACAATTATTATTATCCTATCTGTCAAATATCGGAAAATTTGAATTTAAAAAATTAACAATTAATCAGAACATATCAAACTCACCGGGATCATCACTTTTTCCTGACGAAAGAACAATGACAACAAAAATAATCATGAAAATGCGACAAGTGATCAATCGGGCAGCTGACTTCATCTCGTCCCTAGTTAACGTTTATCGTCCTAAACAGACACGAACTGCACAGACTTTGACAACATACAGCCCACTCCTTTTTATTAAAGAGGAAAACAAGAGGAGACAAAAAAATAGCTCTTATTTACAATTACCTGATAAAGTTTCTTGAAAATAAGTTTTTCTTCTTTCTGCTTTTTGAAAAACAATAGACACAAAGATACGAAAATAAATTTTTTATAAACAAGTTTTGGAAGTAATATTTTATACAAACAAAGTGTTGTTTTATACAAACAAAGCGAGATGAAATCGTATCGAGGCTGAAAGTGTATTTACCAAAACGGAAATAAGCAATGAAACTATTTTCGTCCCATAATAGTTGGTATATTTCTCTATATATTTCTTATATTAGATGTAACATCTATTATGAGACAGAGATAAACCTACGTTTGGTATACAGAAAAGTATGGTGACTGAAGGTGTAATTATCAAGACAGAAATGGACGATGAACAAGACTATTTTTGTCCCATAATGCTTGGTACAGGGCACCTCAAAATAGATGCAACCCTTTCATATGATAACGATTTATTACTGAGACAAGTGCAATGGTGATCATTTAAAACAAGTTGTGTAAAAATGCATCCTTTGACCTAAAGACATCAAATCAATGTTTTTTTTTTCGAATTGTTATTATATCAGCTTCCAGGACATGCAAAATTTTTTTAGGTTCTGGTCTCAGTTTTGAATGATTATCATATTAATGAGATGCATCTATTTTGAGACAATTTTGAATGATTTTTGCCTCCAAAATAGTTGTGACACAAAATTATTTTTCCTTTCTTGTCCAAGGCATTGTCATCGAGAATTGCATATCAACCATTGTACGTTATTTAATACCAAATCCTCTTTATGCATATATAATTTAAATATATATGCTTTGTTTTGGTTTTATGGTATATCAACCATTGTAGGTTATTTAATGCCAAATCTTCACGCGTATATATTAAATATATAATTTGTAAACACATTTTGTAGATAACTTTTTTAAACGAGACTGAGCTAATTTTTTCACACAATGAAACGTTTTCTCTTATTTCTATCTATTACGAATGCTTCAATTAACTATTAATCATTTGTTTGCATACAGTTTAATGCTTTCAAGTATTGCTATTTAACACTAACAATTCAATCAAACATCAGCAATTTGTTTACACACTGTTAAATGATCAATCAGTTCTATTTCTAACAAGTCAATTTAACACAAGTTATTTGTTTGTACATATTCTAAATGTCAATTGGTGCACATATTTAGGTGCAGTAATGCATACGCGTGTAGGTGCAAGCATTTTATACAATTATGTAAGTGTATAGTAGACAAACTCGAGTTTTCGCCCATGGCCCGAGAGACCTGGATTCAATTCCTGGTCGAGTCATACCAAAGACTCAAAAAATGGCACTTAATTCCTCCTTGCTTAACACTCAGCATCATAAGGTACGTATCAAGGGTAAAATGAGGAAATCAAGGGAAAGCCGTGGAGCCCTCCCCTACATCTCGGTTTGTAGCTATCGAAAAGAGAGCCTTCGTGTCTCCTTAGACTACGGTCACCAACTTTACTTACCTATAGTGGACAAGTTCCCGTACCTCAGTAGCAACGTCTCATCAACTGAAAGTAATATCAATATTCGGCTAGTGAAGGTGTAGACTGCTAACGATAGGCTCTCAATCATATGGAAGATAAAATAAAATGGAGTCTCTTCCAAGCAGCGGTTGTGTCAAGATTACTATATGGATGCACCGTATGGACGCTGACAAAACGTACTGAGAAAAAGCTGGACGGAAACTGCACAAGAATTCTACGAGCTATATTGAACGAATCCTGTAGGCAACACCCCATGAAACAGCAGCTGTACGGCCACTCGCTTCCCATCTCTAAAACTATACAAATAAGACGAACAAGATATGCAGGACACTGCTGGAGAAGGAAGGACAAACTCATTAGAGACGATCTCTTATGGACACTTTCACATGGACGTGCCGACCAACAAGAGCTTACTTACAACAACTCTGTATTGACACAGGATGTAGTCTGGAAGACCTGCCGGGAGCGATAGATGTTAGGGACGAATGGGCAGAGAGAGAGAGAGAGAGAGAGAGAAAGAGAGAGAGAGAGAGAGTCAGGAAAATTTGTGCAAGCAGCACGACATGATGATGACAGGCGTAGAATATACACTCCAACAGTAAATGTTATATATTGACCCTCGACCGAGCCGTCAATCAAGAGATGCACCTGTGTAAATAAGCGGAAGAACAGCGGAAACAGGTGGACGTTAGACAATAATATAACCAGGTGCCCAGACGGTTCGAGTCAGTTGGAGACAAGATGCCGAAGTGAGAGCCAGCGGCAGACAGAGGGCTTTGGGCCCTCAGTGACCCACAGTTGAGCAACCCCAGCCAAGATGAGGCGAAAGAAGTGCTGCTATGATCAGAAGAACTTGGGTCAATATAGCTGTCTGTCCCCGTCTCCAGCTCATCTCTCACACACGACAACCATCACCCTTTCGAGAATAAAGTGTGAGAGATTATATTTTTATAAAGAAGTGTATTCGTTCGTTCATTGAAGTTCGTATAATATGTTTGATTGTTTCTGCTTATATTTGTATTATGGCTATACAACATAAAGACGCTCTTACATAGTAGTAATAAGCAAAAACAAAAGTTACATCACTTTTGTAATAGATCCTCCCCTGATGATGGTCCAAAGTCGGACAGAAATTACTAGGGATATATACAATTATGGAAAATACATCAATCAATTCTCGCTGAATAAGATAAAAGCAATTCGGGAATACGAACGGATCCAGAAGAAAATATGTAGACAGAAAATGTCTATTATGTTCAACGAAATTTGTATTATATATATATATATATATATATATATATATATATATATATATATATATATTTACTAATCTAATATCTACCAGTATTCACGGTACCAGAAAAAACAACCCCCCCTTTTTTATGCAAATTCTAGGATAGGTGGGGGTTTTTGGTGAATAAAGCAAAGCAATTTCTCCTTAGAATTTAGTCGAGGGTAAACTTCCTGATGATCCGTTAAGGTGAAACTTTAGTAGAAGATTTTCGACTATCGATTTAAGTTAATTCATAGTTTGTAGGTGACATTAATTTTAAACTATTCAGAGCTCATTTGTTTGCACACATTTAAACGCTTTTAAGTGTTGTAATTGATTAGATATTTGAGTCCTATTACCATAGACTGTTCCACTACAAGAAAAAATTAGACAGACACTTTGTAAAATTTTAGAACAAATATATATATATATATATATATATATATATATATATATATATATATATATATATATATATATATATATAAATAAGTATATCCCTAACATTTTGTAAATAACCATGAATATAAATACGCCTCAGGCTTTAAAATATTTACAGATTAATTTTATGTAGAGATTAAACTTTATACAAATTCAAAATTGCCCCAGGACTTTATAATGACCCTCTCTCTCTCTCTCTCTATATATATATATATATATATATAGATAAAATAGCAGGTTAATGGATATGCTCTGAAGGCATTTGGATTCCTAAAGAGAAGGAGTAAAAAGGATTAATCAATTCAGATGTATTTCACTGTTAAATGTGGAAAGGAAAATGGTTTTTTTAACTGATAATCGACGATTATCAAATTGCCTCCTAAAAATGAGTACATAGACACTGCGGCACAAAAAAGAATAATCCCAGTCATACCAGGATGTATAGAACATAGACGAGTTGTCTTACAACTTTTAAAAGACGTGAAAAAAGCAAAGGTGATAAGGCTGTCCAATGGTTGGACATTAAAAATTCATATGGGTCAATCCCACTTAGGAAGAAGACGCTCTCAAACGCCATCATGTCTCCGATCTCTTTGTGGATTATTACAACGATTTTCAAATGAAAACGGCAACAGGGAATGCTAAATCAGCGTGGCATAAATTGGAAAAGGGTATAACAAGCAGTTGTACCATCTCGGCTACACAATGAATATATTGATAAAAGCAGCAGAAGTTGAATGAAGAGCCCTATCAACTAGATCCGGTCTAAGGTACCCACCAATAGGTACATATATGGATGACATGACGATAACGACTACGAGGTGCATATGATAAGTTTCCCGACTTTTTTGTACAGGCACTTAAAATTGTCGTAGACTCTTGAGAATTCAGTATCTTATTGCTATACATCTTATGAGATGACTGAACAATTTTTATGATTTCAGGTTCAAATGAACAGCTACAACAGCAATTGGAATACACCCTACCAAAGCCTGATTGTCACAGCTGGTGAATTTCAAAAATGCAATCTGACACTTTCGAAGAACGAAATGCAATAAAATTCTGTTTTAAACTTGGAAAAAATACCACAGAAACGTATGGAATACTTCAGACTGCTTTTGGAGCATCTTACATGAATCGAGCATCAGTTTTTGAGTGGCATAAGAGATTCAAAGAAGGCAGGGAGTCTGTGATGATGATGAGAGGTGTGAGAGGAGTAAGGAAGTCAATAGACCAGAGTTGATTGGCCAAAGGGTTAGGGTTAGGCTTAGGGTTACTATGTTGAGGTTTTAAGGGAGTTCAAGATGAGATTCCGTCGGAAGAGACCAGCACTCCTCAAATCAGGCCAGAGGCATTTCTACCAGGACAACGCACCAGTCCACAACTCTATCCTTGTCACAGACTATTTGACCAAGATGGGCATCAAGACAGTTCCTTACCCTCCCTATGGTCTAGACCTTGCTCCCTGTGACTTTTGGCTATTCCCTAAGCTCAGAGGCTGGCGTTATGAGACAATTGAGGAGATGAAAGAGGCTGTGACGAAGGTCATTGACACGCTGACACAAGAGGACTTCCATGGGGCCTTCCAGAAGTTGTTAGAACGGTTAAAACAAGTGCATTGCACCCGGAGGAGATTACTTGGAAGGGGACTAGAGTTTCATGTGTGTACTATCAATGAAAGTGCCCATACGAAAAAAGTCTGGAAACTTATCGTATGCACCTCGTATATCTGTAATTGGTGCAAGATGTTCACTAAAAGGAATTGAAAAGCTCATCCTATAGGCCGGGATGAGCTTCAATGCAGCAACGTCGAGATCATTCGTGTTGAAAAAAAAAAGGCTAACTATCGGACGATCTCTTTTAAACTTTCCGGGGAATATGTCTCCACAATAATACAAAAACCAGTGAAGAGCTAAGGAAAACGTTTCGATTACTCCTTGAAGGACGAGGAGGCAACCCAGGAAATTAGAGACAGTGTGGAGAGGTGGCCTAAACAAAATTGATGGGCCCGATTTATCTGACTGTTTTAAAACCCGGATCTATCAGCAGGTTGTTCAACCAAAAATGTTATGGCCATTAATTATTAAAGAATTCACATTTTATAATATAGAACAAAAATGACTTTGCAGCGCAGCCTTATACGTCAATTCCAGCATGTTACAGTTAACTTTTAAAAGTCTAGTTGAGGAATATAATGTCGTGAAAGTGAGAACAACAATTCAGTACAAGTTTTTCGAAGACCTTTATTTTTCATTTATTTATTTTTTTTGGCATGCACGAGGAGTGGGTAAAAAGGAAAAAAGAGGAAAAAGTTTCCAATTGCCGTCGTGATTAGGTCACTGACAAATATAATTTTTTTTTTTTTAGTTGGTAAAACGCAGAATTTGCATAGAGGGGTTTTTAACAGTCCATGAGAAAGGAATATAGAATCTTTCAATAAAACTGTTCTTTTAAAAACTTAAAAAAATTCTCGATTAGGGGTTCGAGCGCCATTGATTTGTTTTAAAGTTAGTGATTTTTTTTTTGCTAGCGGTGGGTGGGGGTCACAAGGTTGAAGAAAGAAAGAAAAAACTTCCAATTACCGTCGTAATTTTTGTAAATTGATTAGATCGATGCCTGATATAATTCAACTTTAGTTAATCGGAAAAAAGTTGAAATTTATAGAGAAGGTTGGGGTTTTTGGCTTAACACTTGTACCCGGTTATGTTTAACGGAATAAGAACAATCCACTTACGTAGATTAAAAAAAGGGTTCTGTCCAAAGTTCTGTGTGGGCTCTCGAATTCAACATTTAACACCTGAAGAAAGCCAAAAGACGCATCGGCCGAAACGTTGTAAATATAAACAAGAAGACTATAGTTCGAATGATAAAAACTTTCAGAATTTGGAGTGAAAAGCTTATCTACACAAAAAACGCTTAAAACTTCAAAGAGAGTCATCAGAAACGGGCAGTTATCCTGAGCTACACCAGAGGAAATAAAAACAGCTTTAAGAAAGCCAGGAGCCATGGACTACAGAAGGATAACCATTACAAGCAGTAGTGAGGAAATACATACTCGCATATATATTTTGTCATTTAACAAATCCATTATTCCCAAGGAAATAAAAAAATGGATACAAGCTCGAAAAGGTAGAACAATGCATCCCCACAGTCTTTAAGGGCTTCAAATGTCGACAATATGGACAACAGAAGAAGAGCTACAGAGTGCGGACGACACGTAGAAGATGTAGCCAAAAAGACTCCGACCACATCTAGGAAAATTCTCCTACCGAACACAAAGGCTCGAACAAGTGAGAAAATCACCTCGCCTTCTAAAAGAACTTATATAAACTAAACTAATGAAAAAACAAGTTTTAAACAATACTTTACAAACAAAAACAATGTAACTCCCAAGGACCCCCCCCACCAAAAAAAAAAAAAAAAGAAGCAAAAACAGTAAAAACAGCAAGAAGCAAATAAAACCCAAACACTAAATTGATCAGAGGGGAAAAAATGAATATTAAAACTGACAACAGGTTGCAAATCTCATATGACTATCTATCTATCTATCTATCTATCTATCTACGCTCCCCGATGGGGGTTGAGCACTCTGGCGATGGAATTTACGACTGCCACTCGTATAATGCAAAGCTCTTCGAAAGAATTGAGCACTCTGGTATCCGTTAAGGTATAAATGTAAACAAACAAAAGCTAATGACTTATAATTCCTGACCTGATGTAGCTAAGCGGTATTATAGTAAGTCTAACGTAAAGTTGGGCGGGTTTCGATCTCAACTTCAAGCATCTTACGTATCTAGCCAAACTGAAGAGTTGTGATTCAACAAAACAGTCTGTCAGTGGATAACAATATATATATATAGTCATTTGAGATTTGTAATATGTTGTCAGAGGTACATTTTATTGATGGTCAAGTATATATATATATATATATATATATATATATATATATATATTTACTAATCTAATATCTACCAGCATTCACGGTTACCAGAAAAAAAAGAAAAAAACCCTGCCAGGAACCAGAGATAAAAATATCTCAAATCACTGCCCTGGGGAAAAAGAAAAAATATCATAGGACAAAAAGAAAGAAAAGGCCAACCCGTCACACCAGTTGAAAAAAAATCAAGAGATATGCAGTCAGTTGGTCAAAAGAAAACTAAAACCCGCCGTAAACGCTGCAATGCTACAATTACAAGAGTGCTTAACACGAGTGGAGCGATTTAAGTTAATCATATATATATATATATAAGATACATCTATGAAACAAAATCTTCAATATGTATGCTTTATTTGGTCATGTTTCATTGGCGTATCTTTAAGGCCACCGATAAAGCATACGTCTGTGAAGCAAAATTATTTACTAACTTTTGTATCGCGCTTAAAAACAAATTTATCTACAAATTATTCGCTTACAAATTATATTTACAAAGCAAAAATTGACATGAAGTGACGCACAAGTATTGATATGGCATTAAACAATATCCAAACCAAACCAAACCAAACCAAAATATTGTTAGGTCATTTCTTTGCCAAATTCTGTCGCGTTAAAACTATGTAACCGAAAAATATGAATATTCCTCAATCCAAAATAAGTACACGCTTATATACATATATTTTTTGGACGTGTTGCAATTTCGTTTTTATATTGAAGAGTTTAGTATTAAATAATACCTAATAGTATTTTTTCACTGTACAAATCGCCACAAGAAATGATAAATTCTTGAAATCCTTACCGGCTCATAGGCATAATGGTTAGAGTATTCATCAATGATCAGGGAGATTAGGGTTCAATCCCAGATGGAGACATCCCAAAGAATCAAAAAATGGTACTTTATGCCTCCTTGCTTAACACTCAGCATTATAAGGTATGGATCAAGGGTAATGGGTGCAATCCAGGGAAAGGAGTAGCGTCCTTCCCAACACTTCGGAGCAGTAGCTACTGAAAAGGAAGCTTTCGAGTCGCCATCGGCTACAGTCGCCCATATGATATATATCTATAATTTTCTTTTATATATATATATATATATATATATATATATATATATAAGGGTCATTTAATAAATATAGTGAATTTTGCCTCTGATGTTGGTGACAGGAAGCACTGTTTTCAGTTTCCCTTTTTTCTTTTTTTAACGAAATCAATTGTGGTTCGTCTTTTCAAGTACGAGAAGACTGTCATCGTAATCTTCTTTACTGGCTTCTGCGTTTGTTGGATTTTATGGCATATCAACCTTTGTAGGTTAGTTAACGACAAATCTATTTTTATATAAATTATCAGTTCAATTTCAAACAATTCAGTTTAGCATAAGTACACAGTTTATTTTTCAAAAACATTTCTATTTCAAACTATTCAAGCAGTTATATATAACAATTCAGTTTAGTGTAAGTACAGTTTCAATGTCAAAAACAGTTCAATTTCAAATAGTTTAGTTTAGCATAAGTACACAGTTTAAATGTAAGTACAGTTTAATTGAGAAAAACATTTCTATTTCGAGCTATTCAGTTTAGTCAAGCAGTTCTAATTCAGCAAATTCAGTTTAGTATAAGTACAGAGTTTGTTTACACACAGCTATATGTTCTATGTTAAACAATTCAGTTTAGTGTAAATACAGTTTCAATGTTGAAAAACAGTTCTATTTGAAATAATTCAGTTTATCATAAGCCCACAGTTTAAATGTAAGTACGGTTTAATTGTCAAAGACATTTCTATTTTAAGCTATTCAGTTTAATCAAGCAATTCAGTTTAGCATAAGTATGCAGTGAGCTCTATTTAACTCATAGATAGGGCCCTATCAGGTGCTACAATTCCGGGTCAGAGTGGACCTGGGAGCAATGGCAATAAAGGGGTGCTCCGTGTTCCCCAAAGCCCCAGCATTACTGGAACCTCATCATCAGACGGTTTAGTGTCATATCCAGGACACTTTATGGTGGTGGGGTCTTACCCTTCTGCAGAGGTGCAGTCGGTGTATTCTACAGCCCCAGCCGACTGGGCAATGGTTTTTGCGGCCGGAAATTGTTTTTGTCTGATAATCAATTCCTCTCAATGGATTGAGTTTTTGACTTTGGCTCACAGTGTCAAACCAAATATTTTATTACTAAAACATACTTCTCCGTATACATCACACATTCTTCTGTAAATTTCACATAGGTTGCACTTCTTAGCCTCCAAAGATTTGTTGACAGACCTCTGTTGAAGCCTGGAGAAATTTGATAGATTTACAGCCATTTTGATTGTCTGAAACAAAATGCTTGCAAGTTAGAGATAACTTTTGCTGCGACTAATTCCAAACAAGGTAGAGTTTGGTAAAAATTAGAAAAAATAAAGAAAATTAAAAAAAAACATTCCTGAAAAAAAAAAGAAAATTCTGAAAAAAAAAAAATTCAGACGTCTTTCTTAAAGAAGAACTTATCGAAATGACTCTCTGAAGGGAAATTCTCAAAACAATTCTGAAAAAAAAAATCTGAATAAAAAGTAGAAAATTCTGAAAAAAAGGAGAAAACTCTGAAAAGAAATTTTGAAAAAAATTTTGAAAAAAAAAACTTGAAAGTACAAAGAAAATTCTAAAAAAAAGAAGAAAATTCTGAAAAAAAAATCCTGAAAAAAAATCTGAAAAAAGAAATTCTGAAAAAAAAATTCTAAAAAAAATTATGAAAAAATAAAATTCTGAAAAAAAAATCTGAAAGAACAAAGAAAATTCCGAAAAAAAAAAAAAAAAGAAAATTCTGAAAAGAAATTTTGAAAAGAAATTCTGAAAAAAGATTTCTGAAAGGACAAAGAATATTCTGAAAAAGATTCTGAAAAAAAAATTGGCTTTTCTCAAAAAAGTTCCCTTGATTATTCAATGATCCTCGTATTTGTAAATGTATCAAACGAAGACAAATTTCAAATATAATATTACGATTTTCTAATGCACTGTTTAATTAACCTTCTGTAGACAAAGTGAAGAGACTTTAGAATCTTCTCAATAACTTTGATAAATGAATCCAAGAAACAGCTGCACAAAAAACAAGTGGCTATCAGCTCACCATATATAAGGAGCGTTTCCCGGTCACCTTTAAAGACACGTTGCATTATTTTATAATCATAGCAATTCAATTGTCCTATACATTGATATGACTCGATACTTCATCTCTTGCAGTCTGGTTATCATTCTTCTTACTGGTAAGTTATCAATGGTATATAAAACATTGGTTTTAAAAATGAATATCCATTTTATTTTTGTGATACAGTTTAACGGACATTTTTTATAAACAGCATTTCGTCGTTGGAGCTGACTTACTTGCATTTGATCTCTCTCTCTCTCTCTATATATATATATATATATATATATATATATACACACCACACACACACACACACACAAATATATATATATATTTCGTCGTTGATTATTCACTTGCATTCCATTTTTATCATACATATACACATACACGAATATATATATATATATATATATATATATATATATATATATATATATATATATATATATATATATATATATGCTGAGCTGCAACTTCGAGTAAAGCTAGTAAAAAGTCAGCTGACGAGACGGAGAGTATAGTAATATTCTCCGCCGAAATAAATTTATAATGACAACTTAACCAGGCTTGAGTTTCCATACGATTACACTATATATATATATATATATATATATATATACAGACTTGTTTGAGAAATTGATATTCATTTGATTTAAATTTGTTACAAATCTAGTGGTACATTTTAAGAGACAGTTGAAAACTTTTCAAGCTTGCATTTTGTCAATTATATTTATATATATATATATATAGAGAGAGAGAGAGTGAGAGAAAGAGATTTTGGGACATGGATAGACAGATAGATATATGGCAGTTAGACAGACGGATAGATAGATATATGACTGAGACAGACGGATAGATAAACAGATAGAAGAAGACTGAGATAGATAGATAGATAGATAGATAGATAGATAGATAGAAATAGACAGAGATAGCTAGCTGGATAGCTATCTAGATAGATAGATTGAAATAGTCAGAAATGGATAGCTAGTTAGCTGGATAGATAGATAGACTAAAGCAGGCTGAGATAGATAGATAGATAGATAGATAGATAGATAGATGTTTTACCGCTTTTGTGACAAATGCAAGTATTTTTCAGATTCTGAGTCTTGAAAGGATTTTAAGGAAATGTATGTAAACAAATGGTTGTTGGGTTGGGTTCTATGGCATATCAACCCTTTTAGGTTATTTAATGCCAAATCACACACACACACACACACACACACACACACACACATATATATATATATATATATATGATTGCTAGCAAACAGGTTATGCTTTTTAACGAGGCAAAGCTCATTTGTCTACACACCGTCAAGCGGTTTGATTTCATATATTTCTTCAAATATAGTAAATGATTGAATATTTCTATTTACCCAGAGATAGGACCCAAGCAGTTACAATTGTTCCAGTTCAGAGTGGATCGGGGAGTAATGACAATAACAGGGTATTCCTTATTCCCTAAAGTCACAGAAAAATAGTTTCATCGTCCGAGGAAGTTTAATATCATACCCAGAACACTCGTTGTGGGGAGAGGGGTCTTAACCATCTACAGTAATGCAGTTGGTGTATTCTACAGCCCCAGCCGACCAGGCTTTTATGTGGTGAATATTTTTGCTTGAAATTATATATTATTATAAGCGATGAAATATTTTTGAAACAAAATGTCCGTCTGCATTGTTTTTTTTAATCATAAAAAGAATTGACCGTTGTTATAGATACTATCCCATGCGTTTTTTTCTTTTGTTATTTTTTGTAGTAGTATTAGAATCTTCCTTGGATCTTCAGTTTTGTGGTCTGTGTTCCATGTCTTAGGAGAATATCCCAAGGGTACCAACTACAGTTGGTTTCACAACCATCTTCATGTTCCACAGTTTTTTATTTATTTATCTGGCAACATCCTAGTACAGTGATGTTTCCAGATACGAAATTAATTCGTCCCAGAGACGATTTCGTATCTTATCATCTCTCCCTTTCTCTCTCTCTCTCTCTCTCTGTAGATATTTTCTCTGTTTATGTCCTTGATAATGCGTGAGTTACTGGGCCTCATCTCTTAGATATTCTTTGTTCTTCTGAGATATTCTAGTTTTCTTCTTCATCTCATTGTCTTTAATCAAATTAATTCCTTGCTTTCCAAGACATTTATCGTCTTCTCTGTTCAGTGTTTCCATTATTTTATTGTTGTGTTGTACAATCTCTTCCGTTATTTTTAGTTGGTTGGTTGGGTTTTATGGCACATCAACCTTTGGAGGTTATTTAACGCCTAATCCGTTTTTATTGAAATAATCAGTTCTATTTCAAACAAGTTAGCTTAGCATAAATACACAGTTTAATTGTCAAAAACATTTCTATTTCGAGTTGGTCAATTTAGTCAAACAGTTTGGTTTAGTATCAGTATAGTTTTTGTTTACACACAGTTAAATGTCAAAACAGTTCTAGTTCGAACAATTCAGTTTGGCATAATTACGCAGTTTAGTTCTATTTTACCCATAGATAGGAACCTATCAGGTTGCACCACTTTGAGTTAGAGTAGACCTGGGAGCGATGGCAGTAAAAGGGTACTCCGCATTCCCCAAAGCTCCAGCATTACTTGAGCCTCACCATCAGATTGCTTAGCGTCATATCAGGACACTTACTGGGGGGGTGTTTTACCCCTCAGCAGAGATGCAGCCAGTGTATTCTACAGCCCCAGCCGACTGGGCTCTTTGTTTTTATATGAAGCATTATAATTATTATTAATCACAGCAATATGCAACACATTTTTAAAACTTTTTCTTGTTCCTTGTTTCCTTATTGCGCATGTGTAGAATAAAAGGAAAATATCTATTTTTCTCTTCGAATTTTGCTTTTATGATCTTGGCAATTAAATTTTCACAACAAGATGAGAGACAAGATGGGATATTACATTTGGGGATTTATACATGAAAGTAATTTACATTAGTCCTTTTTGGTTTGTCTACACGTTTCTTTGTCGACCCCCGTAAAAAAGAATATCTAGTTGGGGTGGGGTCTCTCTCAAGATGCATATTTATCAAACTTAGATTCATCAGATTCTCATTTTTATAAATAAATGCGGCATCGCTTATCTATCTGGTTAGGTTAGGTTATTTGGTTTAATGGCATATCTACCCTTGATGGTTATTTAATGCCAAACCCAGTTGACTCTTTCTAGACATCTGTCCCTATAGACTATCGCTCTTGGCATGTCGCCTAGACGGCGCCCAGTGTCCGTGTAATGGTTAGCAAGCTCGACTTGCAAACCTACATGAGTGAGTTCGAGTCTCATTGGGTGACCCTTTCATATGGCCTTGTGCCACATCTAAGCAAAAAGCTTTGTAAATTACCACTGTTAAATGGTTCCAAGTATTGCTATTGTGACAGCGCCACCCAGGCGCGGTGGGTATTATAACGACGGCCAGTGCGAGAAAGTGAATTACTACTATACTCTAAGTCTGGTCATTCGTCAATATCCATTGTTATATACTTCAGTCTCCCTTTCCCTCTTAGTAGAAGGGAGAAAGAGAAGGTGTATCGTCGAGGGTACTTGAAAACTACACTGCTGGGGGAAAAGCAAGGTCACTTCCTGAAAACAGGCTGTCACATGCAGACGGGTTGAAAGAAAAAAAGAGGTAGTCGCCTGATTATCAAGACGGACACATTCGGGTGGGTTGAAAATCATCTTCATTTCCCCCAGTAGTATTCCGATACCATTGTGAAACGAAGTTCGTCTTCTTTTTAGTTCTCTTTTTCTGAGAAACCTTTTGGAACAAGGAAACAATGATTCCGCCTAAACTATGTTAAAGTGGCCAATATGACCCATGGTCATACCGGCGAAAGAAAGAGAAAAAGTTAAGTACAAGCTTACATTTATATTCTCTACGTTGTCCAAGAACAAAAAACTCTGTTTTTTTTTGTATCTTTCATACGGACATATGCACACACATTACAAACTGTCAGTTTCCTTTTTTTTTTTTTGTTTTTCTTTCTCTATCAATTTAGCGGGATTATATTTTGAACCATGTGTTTTGTCTAAATACTTTCGCTAACTTTAACTCGCATTCATGTATTGAAAGTTCGCTAAACCTTATGTTGCGTAAGCTGGATGATCTTTTCGGTCGTTTGTACATCGAATTTCCTTCAAGCAATCCTCCTCCATATAGTCCGGGTCCCCCCACTGCATCTGGCACATGTCTGTCGTCCTCTACAGTTTCCCTAGGGTGTCCATATTTTTTGGCATTTGAAGCACCTCAGAGTGTTATATAGTCATTTACACGTTCATGCAGCATCACAACGACACAACGACAAAGACTCAGGAAGGAAGACACAGGAAGACTTCTTTAGAAAAATATTCACCTCTCTCTTTATTTGTAAGGTTTGCGTTTGAGAGGATGCTGGAGACCGAACATAAACTTCATATTTTGACCCCACTGTTATGACCGTCACGTTGTGTCTTGTTCTCCTGATGTTGGGGTCTACTCCATCGGGGCTTTCCGAGGGCCCCCTCGGTCGGGTGTGGTCTTTCCTACCACATCTGGTCTCTACTGTCTGGATCTCTCCCGGCAACTGCTCTGGCACCCCAAACTCAACTGAGTTAAATAATAACTCAACGCCCACACGATCGCCTAGTGGATCTTTGAATCGGATGTTTAATCGTCATCAAGCGGAAATAACTGTCATGCAGTTCAGAGGTTACTCTCTTCAGGTGCATGACTGTAATGGCAGAATGGGACCTTCACCTTCTCCCATATCATAAGCCTTAATCCGCCCACGCGATCTCTTTCGATTACTGGCCGTTGGAATGTGTCACTTCCTTCCGGTGTATCACCTTGGAATAGCATTTTTGGGCTGGGTCGAAGGGTCAAAATATAACAAGAGGCATTGTGACGTACTGCTCGACTCACAAGACAATAGCCAATCTTCACCTCCTTGGGAGTACGGGGTTGGTTAAATGTCAAGATGTAAGTGTCGGTCTGGATTTGTTCTTTGCCTTTTCTAATGGAGATTCTTCTTAAATTTGTAACTCCTTGTTTTTCCAGGGCTGATGCAATCTCTTCTTCTGTAGCCAATACCAAACCCCTACTCTTGATAACTCCTTTGGAAGTGTTGAGTTTTTCATGTGGGTAAGCTCTGCATTTCGTCGCATGAAAGGTTTTCATTTTTAGTATGTTTTCTGCTTGTCTCTAGCTCTCCACCTCGACTAGCAAGTTGTCGTTGCTGGTTTTCTTAACGTTTTTCGGAGTAGCCCTGGTAGAAATAACTTTTTCTATGAGGAAATTTGGCTACACAGACCACCTCCAAAGATTCAATAACAATGAATCTGGGGAAGTCTGCTGCCTCATTCTCTGATTATGACAGGTTTCGTTTATTTCGCCATAGATGCTGTATATTTTTCGCTGGTCCTGTGCTCCACCACTCACCACGGAGTCCAACTTGTGTTGGGAATATACCAAGGGGGAAACACATTCTCCTTGGTTGAGACAGGGATATATAACCAGTATACTCAAGCTGAGGGTAAATTTTCGAGCCGTTGCTAATTTCAGGTGCTCAGCACTGGTCAAATTCCTATTCTCTCAACGCAGATGACCTTCAACCACCGCCTTCTAGCACCAAAAAGATAATGGTTAAGAACTTGCTGCAAGTGCAGATTTAAAAGTACGGTTAGGATTAAACATACAGGTGCTAGGGCTTGACGTGACCAGCTGATTGATCGCATCTGACCCATCCGACCGCCCGTCAGACCAAGTAAGTGCCAAAGTGGTGTGTTGCAAGTCATTGACTACTCTGTCGTCGGATCAATGACTGCTCAACCACCAGGATCCAGTCCTAGCACCTTACAGCTCGCTGCCCATGGCCAACATGTGGCCTCATTGGGATTATTACCCCTCTGCAACAGCCCCAGCCGACAGGGCGGAGGGAACAGGTGGTGTTGTGTGTGGTAGGTTACCCCTCTGCAAAGGTGCTGTCGGCGTATTCAACAGCCCCAGCCAACAGGGCAGAGGACACACGTGGTGGTGGTGGTGAGTGTGAGAGGTTATCCCTCTGCAGAGGTGCAGTCGGTGTATTCAACAGCCCCAGCCAACAGGGTGGAGGACACACGTGGTGGTGGTGTTGGGGTGGGGGCTTACCCCACTGCAGAGATGCAGTCGGTGTATTCTTCAAACTCAGCCGACTATGCTTATTATATGCTAAACTTATATGCAAACAAATATCTTATTATAATATAGATTATGAGCCTTTTTCTAACCGAAACTATAATCCAGTCTCTTAGTTATTCACATTGTATTCTCAATTATAATTAAATAATCCCTATTTAATCTTAATTAGCTTCTTATTCATTAGCTAAGATTATTAGTCTGAAAGTGAACGTAATAGCGCGACTGGAGTTCGAATTCGTAATCTCAGCATGTATTGTTCGTTTTACTTGGATAGCTTTTGCGATTGGAGCTAAGTGGCCATACAGCTGCTATTTTGTATGCGGTTACTTACAGGACCTGTTTAAAACTGCTCGTACCATCCAGGTAAAGTTCATATTTAACTTTTTTCTCCAAGCGTTTTGTTTGAGTACAAGCATGGGTACAGCTTGAGAGAACTTTTGTTTTATTTAAAACTAATTTTAAGAAAAATCCTGGAAACCTTTCAACACGACTAATAAAGCTACTTAGTGTCATTTTTGTAGAAATCAATTTTTTTTTAAACAGACTGTCAATCTATATAGGATTATTTTATCTCTCATGGTTAGGGAATCACTTTCATTGTACATTTATATTTACGTTTTTGTGTAGCAGTTTCTTAAGAGATTTTTTGCTAACGATATCCATATTTACCAACCCCTCCGCTCGGGCAGGATATGACACGAGGTCAATTTTTAAGCGGAGTTTAACAGGTTTGAATTCAGAGTTTTCCTTCTCCTAGACTAGTTGCCTCACCAAGGCTGAAGAACCCAGTCTGCCCTACTATTTACCCATAGCTAAAGGAAGAATAATTGGATTCATACCTTTCCCAAGGGTAATAGTGCTATGTGAAATGCTATCAGTCTCGTCCAGGATTTGAACTCGTGGCGCCGTGTCCATTTCCTACGACTATAACCATAGGCACCTCCAACTATTCCTTTCTAATACAGATAATTTGCACAGTTGTATGGTTTCAAGTATTTTTATGTAATACAAATAATTTTAAAACAGATCAATGGGACCCTAACATGTACAACCAGTATAGATCACAGTGGATCTGAAAATCGTGATAATGAAGGTGCAGTACACATTGCTAGATGTAGTGATGAGGTTCCAGTTCTGGAGCTTTGTGTATAGTGCCTTAAGTAGGAGGCAGTCTTACTTTTTTGTAGGCATATTCTACGCCCCACAGACAGGGCGGTCAAATGTTTGAGAAATATATAATTTTATTGTGTGAAAACTGTTGTTACACAAAATAAGGAAAACGTACATTTTCGAAGCAGTCTGTCTGCAATATTAATGACGTATAAGTGTCCATTATAAAAGCTGAAACAGATCATTTTACTGACCACTCCTCAGTCGGTCAGTTAATCAATATATGAAAAGCACTTATAGACTTTTGACTTCTTCTTAATATGTTAATGTCATAAAAGAAAACTGAAAGTGCAAAAGATAATTTCACTTTGTATTTCATTAGCAAGTCTAATTATTTGACCTTTGAAGAGTGTCGTCATGAAAATGGATATTAAGCAACATAATTATCGCTAAGAAATAATGATTAAAACAAGACAGAAATAAATGTCAATGGCAAATTACAATTCTTTTTCTGACAAGTCATCGATTATATGACAATCTAATTCCCCTGATACATACATACATACATATATATATATATATATATATATATATATGTATGAAAGGAAAGAAAAACATAGGAATTCTTCCAAGCTGTAACCGAGGCAGTATTAATATATGGCTGCACCACTTGAATTCTAACGAACTCTCTTAAAAAAAACAAAAAAAACAAAAATAACAGAAAGAAAAAGCAAAAAAAAACAACGGGAATTCTTCCAAGCTTTAGCCGTTTCAGTACTAATATATGGCTGCACCACTTGAATTCTCGGGAAACCTCATTAACGAGAGAGAGAGAGAGAGAGAGAGAGAGAGAGAGAGAGAGAGATAGTATCTGGGTTGTTGATACGTCTTGATGATGATAAGAACCGGGTTTATGTAATTAACATAAAAGCATTTTTGAAAAGACCATCTCATAAGTTTTTAAAAAAGCTTCGACTCTAAATCTATTTTATATAAAACTGGCTGTAGTACCCGGTCTGAGACCGAACTAAAACGATTTTAGTAATACCAGTGAGTGAGATAGATAAGGGGAATGCAGGGGAACGGAGGGGAACAGAGTAAGCCTAGAATAAAAAATTATCCTAATTTGTAGTTGAAAGATTTCGCCAATTGATTCAAATGAAAAGTATTCTTTTATTTTTTTTAATTCTTTTCCTTTTTTTTATTGTCTTTTTAAATGTGAACTCAAAAAGTTTACATTAAAAATATATAAAATATGTAAGCCTATACTAGTGAAAGATTTTAAACATTTTTATGTTTTTTGGTTTGTTTTTTTTTTTGGTCTCTGAAAGTTTTTTATTTTTTACAGTTAGTGTTCAGTTATAGAACAATTCTTTATTTAATAACTTTTGAAAAAGCAGCAGAGTTTTAATTCAAATTTAAACAAGAAAAATCTAACGTTAAAAGAACATAAGAACTCACGTATTACAATTTTAGGAATTTTTTGTTTACATTTAAGATATTGTTTTAAAAAATGAAACTTCGTTATAATTTTATTTTTCAAAAACCTTTTTGAAATTATGAAAAAAATTCAAATTCAGTTTTTTACTGCCTTTTTTTTCTGAGGTATTTATGAAATTGAAAACCGTAGATTAAATTCGTTTTACTACCACTGATCGAGATTTTGGTTATTTAATGTAATAACTCTGAATAAATATATATGACAGACTTGGTGAAAAAATATGGTTTCATTTATATATCATATTTTATTTTGCATGTGGTCGATATTTTTTATATGGATGTCTGTAAGTGCTATAAATATACCAGTCTGGGAGACTAATCCATTCTATGATAAAAGGTTTGAGGCTTTTTCTTCAGCCACAAAACAATTGTGTGTGTACATTACTTTGTTCTGCTGTCAAGCTTTTCTTCCTTACTTTTCTTTTTTTGGGAGAAGTTTATTTTCCATTTTTTATTTTAATTTATAAGATATACGATTTAAAGAGCATAAAACTTGAACATAAGACTCAAAAGGCATAAATAATTATCACGCTTTTGGTCTCCATACATAATAAGAGGCGTAATGGTTTTCGTCGTAGAAAATACACCCGACGAGCCGATTTCAAAACCTGGACGAGGGTGTTTGCATTTCCCATTGCGCTAATACTCTTGAAAAACGTGTGTATCCAGCTATTCTTCCTCCGGAAAGGGGTAAATTGTAGGCCAGAATGGACTTTTTAACCTTGGTAGGGCAACTGGTTTAGAAGATAGATGACTCAGAATTTAAACTCGTTACACTGATGTGGCTTGGGACAATTTTCGGACATCAATTCCTAGATCATCATCATCATCATCTTGTCGTGCCCTCAGCACGGATATCCATGACCGTCTCTCGCTTCCGAGATGCTCACATATAAATACACTTGTAGAGTCAGCTTAACGCACATCACATGAGTGCCGTCACACACACACACACACACACACACACACACACACACACACACACACACACACACACACACACACACACACACGATATATATTGTTGCGTTCTGGTTTGTGAACGCTTGTAATATTAAACAAAGGACAAACCACGATATGAGAGGAAATAGATAAATATTCCCAGGAAAAAGTATATACAATAGAGAGACTATTAGTAGACAAGAACATAGGATTAGTGAACGCTTGTAATATTAAATAAAGGACAGACCACGATATGAGAGGAAATAGATGTATATCCTCAGGAAAAGGTATATACAATAGAGAGACTATTAGTAGACAAGAACATAGGATTAGTGAACGCTTGTAATATTAAATAAAGGACAAACCACGATATGAGAGGAAATAGATATATATTCCCAGGAAAAGGTATATACAATAGAGAGACTATTAGTAGACAAGAACATAGGATTAGTGAACGCTTGTAATATTAAATAAAGGACAAACCAAGATAAGAGAGGAAATAGATATATATCCTCAGGAAAAGGTATATACAATAGAGAGACTATTAGTAGACAAGAACATAGGATTAGTGAACGCTTGTAATATTAAATAAAGGACAAACCACGATATGAGAGGAAATAGATATATATTCCCAGGAAAAGGTATATACAATAGAGAGACTATTAGTAGACAAGAACATAGGATTAGTGAACGCTTGTAATATTAAATAAAGGACAAACCACGATATGAGAGGAAATAGATGTATATCCTCAGGAAAAGGTATATACAATAGAGAGACTATTAGTAGACAAGAACATAGGATTAGTGAACGCTTGTAATATTAAATAAAGGACAAACCACGATATGAGAGGAAATAGATATATATTCCCAGGAAAAGGTATATACAATAGAGAGACTATTAGTAGACAAGAACATAGGATTAGTGAACGCTTGTAATATTAAATAAAGGACAAACCAAGATAAGAGAGGAAATAGATATATATCCTCAGGAAAAGGTATATACAATAGAGAGACTATTAGTAGACAAGAACATAGGATTAGTGAACGCTTGTAATATTAAATAAAGGACAAACCACGATATGAGAGGAAATAGATATATATCCTCAGGAAAAGGTATATACAATAGAGAGACTATTAGTAGACAAGAACATAGGATTAGTGAACGCTTGTAATATTAAATAAAGGAAAAACCACGATATGAGAGGAAATAGATATATATCCTCAGGAAAAGGTATATACAATAGAGAGACTATTAGTAGACAAGAACATAGGATTAGTGAACGCTTGTAATATTAAATAAAGGACAAACCACGATATGAGAGGAAATAGATATATATTCCCAGGAAAAGGTATATACAATAGAGAGACTATTAGTAGACAAGAACATAGGATTAGTGAACGCTTGTAATATTAAATAAAGGAAAAACCACGATATGAGAGGAAATAGATATATATCCTCAGGAAAAGGTATATACAATAGAGAGACTATTAGTAGACAAGAACATAGGATTAGTGAACGCTTGTAATATTAAATAAAGGACAAACCACGATATGAGAGGAAATAGATATATATTCCCAGGAAAAGGTATATACAATAGAGAGACTATTAGTAGACAAGAACATAGGATTAGTGAACGCTTGTAATATTAAATAAAGGACAAACCAAGATAAGAGAGGAAATAGATATATATCCTCAGGAAAAGGTATATACAATAGAGAGACTATTAGTAGACAAGAACATAGGATTAGTGAACGCTTGTAATATTAAATAAAGGACAAACCACGATATGAGAGGAAATAGATATATATCCTCAGGAAAAGGTATATACAATAGAGAGACTATTAGTAGACAAGAACATAGGATTAGTGAACGCTTGTAATATTAAATAAAGGAAAAACCACGATATGAGAGGAAATAGATATATATCCTCAGGAAAAGGTATATACAATAGAGAGACTATTAGTAGACAAGAACATAGGATTAGTGAACGCTTGTAATATTAAATAAAGGACAAACCACGATATGAGAGGAAATAGATATATATTCCCAGGAAAAGGTATATACAATAGAGAGACTATTAGTAGACAAGAACATAGGATTAGTGAACGCTTGTAATATTAAATAAAGGACAAACCAAGATAAGAGAGGAAATAGATATATATCCTCAGGAAAAGGTATATACAATAGAGAGACTATTAGTAGACAAGAACATAGGATTAGTGAACGCTTGTAATATTAAATAAAGGACAAACCACGATATGAGAGGAAATAGATATATATCCTCAGGAAAAGGTATATACAATAGAGAGACTATTAGTAGACAAGAACATAGGATTAGTGAATGCTTGTAATATTAAATAAAGGACAAACCACGATATGAGGGGAAATAGATAACTATTCCCAGGAAAAAGTATATACAATAGAGAGACTATAAGTAGACAAGAACATAGGATTAGTGAACGCTTGTAATATTAAATAAAGGACAAACCACGATATAAGAGGAAATAGATATATATTCCCAGGAAAAAGTATATACAATAGAGAGACTATAAGTAGACAAGAACATAGGATTAGTGAACGCTTGTAATATTAAATAAAGGACAAACCACGATATGAGAGGAAATAGAGATATATTCCCAGGAAAAAGTATATACAATAGAGAGACTATTAGTAGACAAGAACATAGGATTAGTGAACGCTTGTAATATTAAATAAAGGACAAACCACGATATGAGAGGAAATAGAGATATATTCTCAGGAAAAAGTATATACAATAGAGAGACTATTAGTAGACTGGAACACAGGATTAGTGAATACAGAATAAAGATATAGTCCAACAATAGTATTGGCTTCCGTTATTACGGTAGCAAATAAGGTGATCTAGTGCGATCTCCAGTCTCCAACGCTCTAATACTATTCCTACAAGAAGCTGCGGTATTTGTACCACGCCCCAACGAAACGTGAAAGTGTGGCACAAGGCCTTTTTTGTGGGTCCGTGCGCAGGGCCGTAGCCCACACGTGCCTGACATTTCCCCATAATGCCTACGGCCCCGTCGGCATTCTCCTCATTAGGGGCGCCTCAGGCGCCGGGCGATCAACCCAACCCCCTTAAGGAGGTAATAGCCAGGGGGGAAGGCCCCCTGAGGCCGTAGGAAAAATCCAGCTATCGAGACACACCCGGTCAGATCCGCGCTGCAGCCAGCACGGCCGGCCGAAGTGAGATCCGACAACTGAATAAGCAAAAAGCTGCTCCTATAAGACGCTGCTCTTCACCTTCTAGTCTGCCCTGGTATTAGTAGCTACTGCTATCTATGGCAGATGGACTAGTTCATTGTGTGGAAAAAAGTGGGGGATACCCAACCCACCCACACACACACACACACATATATATATATATATATGTATATATATATATATTGTCCAAGTAATGCAAATAAAACATAGAAACACAATCAGAAAAATTATTAGCAAAAGTTGACGTTATTATAGACGAAAGTAAGTTTTTCATTTTCTTTTTTAGACAGGGGTTAAAAAAAAAAGGGGAAAAAAAAAAGAAGAAAAAATTTAAGAGAGGACGTTTTTCAATTTGTGATTTATGTTTTAAATATAGTTTATGAAATTTCCGCAAGAAAAGTCTGCATTTTTTGTGCAAGTCTATTAAAACGCATCAAACGTATCTCTTTTTTTTTCCTTTTAAGGATTAGTAAGTATATGCACAGGACATCGAAAACGAAAGTGCAAGTTCAAAGGTAACAAATACACAACTGGTCAGGTGTTCAGATTCCTATGCAATGAATGTGTATGTGGCACGGGAGGCAAAGTTAAGTGCACCTTCATTGGATGTGAATCGAGAGGTAAGATTTCTTTCTTTTATTTGGTACTTCCGTTTCTAGTAGAATGAGATTACGTTCTTCGCACAAAGCAAATAAATTGGCTTAAAGTACATAAAAGTCCAACGCAGACCTCATGAAATACCGTAATTTTTTCCTCTTCCTTGAATGATCGTGTACTTTTCAGACTATTACCATAAGTTATCAGTTTAAGAACAGGCAAGATTTTTTTTTATCTCTATAAAAAACCCAACTTGCCTTTTTTTACATTCTTTTTGTGATTATTTACTGCTTTAATATCTCGCTGAATGGTGAAAACAAGATTGAATAATAATGAAAAGTTACCTTTTATTTTTAATTTCTAAAAAACAGGAGAAT
This sequence comes from Sepioteuthis lessoniana, assembly GCA_963585895.1. NCBI lineage: Eukaryota > Metazoa > Mollusca > Cephalopoda > Myopsida > Loliginidae > Sepioteuthis > Sepioteuthis lessoniana. The sequence goes on along the minus strand of CAUZXS010003757.1, from coordinate 327,544 downwards.
AGTTCATTTATGTTTGAGTGCCGAGGCCAATCTGTGTACATTTCCTTTGGTGTAGCATTTGATGGATTTGTCAATTTTGCTGGTACGAATTTTAGTCTGTCTTTTATTATCAGCTCCAGCAAAAAATTGTGAATATGAGGGAAAGTCTTACAATCAAGGACAAAGGTTCAACAAAGATTGCAACTTGTGTTGGTGTTCCAACACTGGAGATGTTAGCTGTACCAATAAAATTTGCAAAAGCAACAAATCAGGTATTTATTAAAGTTTTCTATAACTCTTTCTTTGTTTCTTTGTTTCTTTGTGTGTTTAAGTTAGTGTGCGTGTGTGTGTGTGGGGGTATTTTTAGTAAACGAAAAACGTTGGAAAAAGTTTCATATACACATACACTCGCAGGCGCTTGCGTGCGGATGAAGAAACCACAAACCACAAACAGGAGTATTCATATCTATCTATCTATCTATCTATCTATCTATCGATCTCATTCTCTTGTATCAATCTCTTACAGTCTCTTCGTGTCCATCTCAGTCTGTTCATATCTATCTATCTATCTATCTATCTATCTATCTATCTATCTTAGTTTGTACTTCTCTCTCTCTCTATCTTAGTTTGTTCTTCTCCCCCCTCTTTTTCTTTCTCTTTCTCTCTCTTTATATCTATGTTATTCTCTTGTACCAATTTATTACTGTCTCTTCGTGTCTATCTCAGTCCGTTCATATCTATCTATCTATCTATCTACCTATCTATCTATCTTAGTTCTTCTCTCTCTATCACTATCTATCTTAGTTCTTCTTCTTCTTCTTCTTCTTCTTCTTCTTCTTCTTCTTCTTCTTCTTCTTCTTCTTCTTCTCTCTCTCTCTCTCTCTCTCTCTCTCTATGTTTTTGCAGACGATATTAACAATGTTGAAATTTTTGACAAATATTTTTTTGCTATGAGTTAATTTTTTAAATCCAATTATTCCTTATATGTTTTTGAAATACTTTAATCTTTCATAAAATATTTCTAAATGATACGGTGAAATGAAACATTGAGAGATTTATCAGTAAAAAAATTGAAATCTAATTATTCTTGAATAAGTACAAATTTATTTGTTACTAATTTTATTTATTCTTCAGTTGAATGTTTCTTTTTGTTGATTTTTTTTGTTCAGTTTCCCTGCGATTTTGTTTTTTCAATGAGAAAATACTCACCCCTCATCAAAAATTTAAGGATGGCTGTAAAGACTGCATTTGTAGAAGAAACGGTCGAGTGAAATGTACTGACAAATCTTGCAAAAAAGGTTTGTAAATATTTCCTATAAGAACATCTGTTTAATAGAATTATTCATAGATTTTGTGCGTTAGATATTACATAACTATGAATGGAAATAGAATCTGAGGAAATATTTGAAGGAAGAGAACATATTTGGGTATGTATTGTAAACAAAGGAGAATTTCCATTTACGGAAAAAATTCTGAATGAAAATTATTTTGCTTCTTTCAAAAACATTCCCATTATCATTGAATTGAATGACTATATATATATATATATATATATATATATATATATATATATATATATATATATATATAATTGTTTATGGAAATATATATATATATATAATTGTTTATGGAAATGGTATAAGTAAAGTTAGCGACCATAGTCGAAGGGGACATGAAGGTTCCCTTTTCAATAGCTACTACACCGAAGTGTAGAGGAGGGCGCTACCCCTTAGATTGCTCCACTTTACCCTTGATTCTTACCTTATAATGCTGAATGTTAAGCAAGGAGGCATCAAGTACTATTTTTTGAGTCTTTGGTATGACTCGACCAGAGATTGAATCCAGGTCTACCGGGTCATTGGCGAACACTCTAACCACTTGGCAAATATTTCAAAATTTCTTGTTTTTTAAACGAAAATATATATTTTGCTCTGCATGTATATTTTGTATTAAACAACCGTGTATTGATCACTCATTCTTTGGATATTCTCAATCAATATTAACTTGATATATATATATATATATATATATATATATATATATATATATATATATATATATATATCCGACTTATAGGTTATAGGAAAATATAATTTGAGTTAGATATCATTTTATCTCTCTATACATTAGACACATACAAACACACACCCAAATATAATTACATACGTATGTGTGTGTGTGGCGGGGGTAACACACACACACATACACACATACACACACACATATATATATATATATATGTAAAGATAAAATAATATCTCATTTTATATTTTTCTCTAACCTATAATTTGTATATATATATATATATATACTGGGTGGAACGATAAAATTGTCGCCCTAGAAAAGACGACATGATTCCATTTCTGTTTAATGAAAACCGCTTTTCTTTTTTTGTTGCAGATCATCTACTAGTTGGCCAGTTGTGTACAAATCCCAAGAGCAATAGGAACCTTCTATCATGTCTGAAATTGACACAATGTTCAACGATCGAGATCGGAGATGCGCCGTTGTACATCTCATGCACTCTACCGTTCCAAGTTATGAAATCAGGACCATTGCCAGCCCCCTCAAAATGCAAGTCCGGACGGTGCCCAGGGTGATGAAAACAAAGTTTCCGGCTACGGTTATGTTCTTTGGTGTGGTTTGAAGTGAGGGCCACATCATGCCACCTTACATCTTCGAAGTCGGTTTGAAAGTCAACCTGAACGTGCTGAAGAGTGTGGTGATCCCCTGGTGCAATCAGGTGGTCGGTGGCAGACCCTAGGTGTGGCAGCAGGACTTGGCGCCGGCACACAAGTCCAAAGAGACCCAGGCTTGGCTTCAGTAGGAGTGCTACAACTTTGTATCCTTCTTTCACTGGCCCCCTCCTCCCCCGACCTGAACCCGCAGGACTTCTTCGTTTGGTCATACATCGAGAACATCACCAACATGACCTCCCACAACACCAAAGCCAGCCTGATCGCCGCCATCAGTCGAGTATTCGCCGAGCTCCCACTGGCACTTGTGGAAAAAGCATGCTCCCAGTTCCGGATCCGTATCGAGGCGGTAATTGAGGTTGAAGGCGGCTACATTGAATAGATGTCAGCTCTACTGCATAATCAAGTTACCTGAATTGATTTTTTCAAGAAAAGTTTTAAAATAAAGCTGTAGTGTTGTTTTCTTTAGGACGACATTCTTATCCTTCCACCCTATATATATATATATATATGCGTACGAGCCAGTGTTTGCTTGCATATATATATATATATATATATATATATATATATATATATATATGGCATCTCCCGTATATTGTTTATTACAAAACTAAAGAGCATTTGATTAGTTCTGTTCGATTTGTCTTCAGAAGATAATCAAAAACGTAAATGGGAAAATCGTAACTTTCAATTAAAATTTTAGAATAAAGTTTTATTTTCTTACGACACACTGAATCATATATATATATATATATATATAGTGGTGAAGTAAAGTATGAAATAATTTTTAAAACGTCTTTTTTAGTCTGATTAGTCTAATTTAAAAAATGCGATAAATCTAAATTTTCATGATTTGCCCAATTATTCAAGTCACCTTTTCATTAAAATTCTGCCCAATAAGAGTGCTCAAGAAAAGAAACAACAAAGAATCTATGATTTGCTTAACACCGAAATCAATCCAACAAAAATCTCCGAAATAATTGGAGTTTCTTTATGACCTCCATCAAGCCCAGACCTTACCCACCTTGATTAAACTGTGGGGGCGTTTTAGAAAACAAAACAGATGCAACTTCCCATCCAAATATTGGTTCATTTAAGACTTCTATGAAGGAGAAATGGAATAGAATGTCAGAAGAATTTATTTTCAGGGCATGTAAATCATTTCAAAGACGTGTAGATACAATAATTGAAAAAAAAAAAAAATGGTGGCCACACTGAGTAAATTTTCTGTATTGTGTCTATCTTTTTATTTTGTTGTTTACTTTTTAAAATCAAAATTAATCTTGATTTATAATTGAGTCGTTTATTATTATTCTAGATTATTCCTAATTTTGCTTCTGTACCCTGTATATATATATATATATATATATATGTGCAATATTTTTTTATCATAGTGGTAGTGTTACTTTAAGATCAATTTTTAGTCGGAGTTCAGCTTATTTGAATTCATAGTTTTCTTTCTAAATACTTTACCAAGGCTGAAGGACATTATCTATATTTGCGTGAAAATGAGCATGTCTCTCTTTTCTCTCTCTCTTTCTCTCTCTCTATATATGTATATATATGCATATATGTGTGTGTGCGTGTGTATGTGTGTGAGAATTATATATATATACATACATATATATATATATATAGAGAGAGAGAGAGAGAGAGAGTATTTGTGACTAATGTCTACAATTCTGAACAATAATCATTTATCATAAATGAGCAAATTCTAAACAAATCCGATTTTTAAAAAATCATGATTTGTGATTTGTGGATTAAAATGTAAACTTCTAAGAAAAATATAGAAAAAAAAAACAAAACTTTTCTGATTAGATGCAGGTCGTATATACTTCAATACTTCAATTAGAAGCTCGATGAGTTTTATCAATGTTTTTTTTTTTCTTTTTAGAAAAGCATGGAAATTGCTATTTCAAAGGTCAAGATTACAATTTCAAAGAATCGTTCATCGATGATTGCAAAGTATGCACATGCGGCGAATTCAGTAATGTTACCTGCATTTCTACGAAATGCTTTGATGTTAATAATGGAAAGGAACAACCAAACGAAACGCTGTCAGACGACAAATTCTACACGGTGAGTTCATCTAAGTTGAAATCTATCAGATAGCGTAAGAGAAGGATATTTAGAAAGAACATTTCAAAACCTCAGTGAAGATATTCAGAAAGAAGAAAAAAAAACCACGAAAAAATCGTTGCATGAATGTCTAGAATGTGAGTGTATCCGAGAGGAAATATACGAATTGAATGAAGGTTATCAATTGAGGGAGGTGTGTTGGTTTTCGTTATAGAGGCTTTCATGGTTAGTTGGTTGGTTGTGTTTTACGGCATATCAACCTTTGTAAGTCATTTAATGCCAAATCCTGTTTATACATATATATCAAATATATTTGATTTGTTAACGACTAGTTTTTAGGTAATTAATTTTTAAACGACTCAGGTCTCATTTATTTGTACACAGTTAAATGTTTTCCAGTATTTCGATCAAACACTAGTCCTTCTTTCCAATATCATTTATTTATTTGCCCACAGTTAAATGGTTCCCAGTATTGCTATGTGACACTAGTGTGACGTTGCATAAATCATTATCTCAGGACGAGAGTTTATTTTATGCACAGGCGACGTCGGGGGCAGTCTGGCACTTGACCCTTCGCAAAATAGGTCCTAGTCAAGACTCCTATTTCGGGCATATGGTACTGGCAAATATTTTGGGGGTTAATTTGGGGCTATACTCATTTCCAACGCTGGCGAGTGGGTTTCCAATTCACTTTCACATACCCCACCAAGTCCTTCGTTTTCATACCCCCTCGGATAACGGAAAGCATGGACTTCTAGGTTAAAACTAATTATATTTCACTGTAGTCAAATTTCCAAAATTCCCTTGTAATGTTTTTAAGGCGAATAAGACATTTAGCGAGAATAAATGAAAGCGATACGAAGCTGAAAAAGATATGTGCAAAAGAAGGCAACTCGATTGATAAACAACATAAACAATAGATTTCAACACAAGGGAGCATTTAAAATGTAATAAAGCTTTAATAAGTGACGACCAAACAAATGATTATGAGATTTAAGAAACAGTTCCTTTTTTCTTTTCTCCTTTCCTTTTAAACTATCAGCTTTGTTAAGCCAGCAGGCAGTGTTAAACACAAATCTCTCTCTCGACAGTCCTTTACTTCTTTCTCCTTTTTTCATTCTTTCTTTTTTTTTCTTTTCTTTCTTTTTACTTGAGAAAGTATCCAAGTCCATTCACTAATTCACGGTTTATGAAACAAATCCTTTTAGTTTCTTTCTTTCCTTTTCTGAATGCATATAATTCCAATATTTAGGAAGGGTAGAAAGAAAAACAGTTTAAGTTGTACTTATATTTGTGAAGGCTAGTTCTCAGGTTCCTTTCTTTTACGGGCATTTCTCTAGAATCTGGCTGAAGGCGCCTTTCTGCTATCTTCTGTCCAAAGATTCTGTTCTACTCTTTCTCGGAGCTTGGCTAACTTGACGTCCACCTCTTGCCAATGTCTGTCCAGAACTAAAGATCCTTTTCTAAATCTCCTCTGTCGAAAAGGTACTATTTTTGGCGCTAAAGGGTCTGGCTAATCATTTGACATCTTCTTCTTCTTCTTCTTCTTCTTCTTCTTCTTCTTCTTCTTCTTCTTCTTCTTCTTCTTCTTCTTCTTCTTCTTCTTCTGTCATGCTACTACAGTGACCTACATCCCCTTTCTCTGTCCAACCGATTACAGGTCATGGAGTGCGAGTAATTTAACTTTCGTTCATATCTTCCTTTTAACGGTCAGTCTTGGGACTTGTTAGTTCAAACACCGAGGGTAGGGGAAATTAATCTTACTTTTCCTCTCTCGATGGCATACCACGTCACACTAGTAATTCCATTCAACATTATTTATTTGCCCACAGTTAAATGGCTCCAAGTATTGCTATCTGACCTTAGTAATTCTATTCAACATTATTCATTAGCCCACAGTTAAATCGCTCCAAGTATTGCTATCTAACCTTAATAATTCTATTCAACATTATTTATTTATTTGCCCACAATTAAATGGTTTCATGTAATACTAAGAATTCAATTTAACAGTAATTCATTTGCATATACTAAAAATGTTTCAAGTATTGTAAATAATTAAATAATTCTATTGTACACATAGATGAAACCCTGGGTTAGGGTGGAATTGGGAGTAATGGAAATGAAAGTGTACTCCACATTCCCTAAAGCTCCAGGACTGGAGCATTACTAGCAGAGGCAGTATAGTATCATCCAGAAAACTCGTTAGGGGTTCTAACTGCTTAGCAGAGATACAGCCGGCGTATTCAACAATTTTATAGCAATAATGCGATCAACGTTTTTCAAGAACATTCAGAAGCGACGGTAGCTTTTAAAGGTAATGGTTGTTTTTTTTTTTTTGTTTAATGCCATATCAACCAACATAATGCCAAATGCCAAAACCGTCCATGTAAAAGAACTGTAGTATTACTATTTAATCCATAGCCTGGGTGGGGATAAGGTGATTCCTTTCTCAATGGTATTTGTTCAAAAGTTAACGGGGTGTCCTCGTGGTGTAATGGTTAAAGCGATGGACTTCGGAATCGTAGTATGCGAGTTCGAACTCCAGTCGCGCTATTACGCTTACTTTCGGGCAAATACCCTTGGGAAAGGTATGAACCCCCTTATCCTCCCAGCTATGGGTTAAATAGTACCACTACTGTTCTTTTAGGAGAATGGCTTTGGCATGAAATAACAAAAGTTGATATTAAACAAAGAAACCAAACCAAACCAATCAAAAGTTAACGTAATAACGCGACTGGAGTTCGAACTCGTTTCCTACGATGTCGCAGTCTATTACGTTATAAATCACGCTACATAGACTTCTCCAGGTTATGCCCTCCTTCAACCGTTGATGAAAAGTAAGTGTAACTCAGTGTTTCTCAACCTTTCTTCCTTGAGACTCATATTTGATGTAAAGAATTTTAGGTCCACATAACACCAAATAGAAATTCTTCTATGTAAAAGGAAAAACATTTAATTCACAAAAGCAAAATGTAGTTGACAATATAAATCTTGATAAATGACTGCACTGTTCATTGTGTCTTTTTTTCACTCAGTCAAGTTGAATTTCCAAATCTTGGTTCAGCTTCAGACATAAGTTTTCTTTTTTTCATTTTGCAATAAATTACGTTTCTTTGTAAGAACATCATTCGCGGCAGAAAATCCCGCCTAACTCAATCAGGTGTTGAACCCCCCCCAAAAAAAAGAATGGAACATCTATTTCAAAGTTCAAGGAATGGGAGCCATCCAAGCAATCTTTCCCTTTCAAATCTCCGAATCAATACTGTTTTTCTTTTTGTTCACCGCACTGTCGTCTGGGACGGTAGAATTTGTCGACTCCACCTATACAGAGGAGTTAGACCCCCTCCAATGAGGTCACCGGTTGGTCGTGGGTGGCAATTCGGGATGCTTAAGGACGAGGTCCTTGTGATTGAGCAGTACTTGGCCCGGCAACCGAGTTGTCAAATCACTTGCATTACACCACTTTGGCTCTTACTGGGCTAGACGGGCGGTCGGATCGGCCCGATCTGATCAATAAGCTAATTGTGTCAAGCCATAGCACCTATATATCTTATGATGACCATACTTTTTAATCTGCACTTGCAGCTAATCCCCAACCCTTATATTTTAGGTGTCAGAAGGAAGTGGCTGAGGGTCAATTGCGTTGATAGAATGGGAATTTGGCTACTGCTGAAAACCTGAAATTGGCAACGGCTCGAAAACCTAATCACAGCTCGTGTATGCTGGTTATGTACGAGGTGCATACGATATGTTTCCAGACTTTTTCTTCGTATAGGCATTTTTATTGATAGTACACACATGAAACTCTAGTCCCCTTCCAAGTAATCTCCTCCGGCGGCAATGCACTTGTACCGTTCCAACAACTTCTGAAAGGCCCCATAGAAGTCCTCTTATGTGAGCGTGTCAATGACCGTCGTCACATACAGCCTCTTTCATCTCCTCAATTGTCTCATAACGACAGCCTGTGAGCTTAGGGAATAAGCAAAAGTCACAGGGAATAAGATCTGGACTATCGGGAGGCTGAGGAACTGTCTTGATGCCTATCTTGATCAAATAGTCTGTGACAACGATGAAGTTGTAGACTGGTGCATTGTCCTGGTCGAAATGGCACTGAGCCGATTTGAAGAGTGCTGGCCTCTTCCGACGGAATCTCTTGCTGAACTCCCTTAAAACCCCAACATAGTTATCCTAAGCCTAACCCTTTGGCCAATCAACTCTGGTGCATTGACTTCTTTACTCTTCCTACACCTCTCATCATCCCTCACAGACTCCCTGCCTTCCTTGAATCTCTTATGCCACTCAAAAACTAATGCTCGATTCATGCAAGATGCTCCAAAGGCAGTCTGAAGCATTCCATACGTTTCTGTGGCTTTTTTCCAAGTTTAAAACAGAATTTTATTGCATATCGTTCTTCTAAAGTGTCAGATTGCATTTTTGAAATTCACCAGCTGTGACAATCAAGGTTTAGTAGGGTGTATTCCAATTGCTGCTGTAGCTGTTCATTTGATGCTGAAATCATAAAAATTGGTCAGTCATCTCATAACATGTATAGCAATAACATACTGAATTTTCAAGTGTCTGCGACAATTCTAAAAGCCTATATGAAAAAAGTCTGGAAACTTATCGTATGCATTCGTATGTTAGTCTCAACCAAGGCAAATGAATTTCCCTCTTGTTACATTCCCAACACAATTTGGAACCTAGGTGGGTGGTGGAGCACAGTGCCAGCGAAAACTATACAGCATCACTTATGGCGTCTTTTAACAAAAAAGACACCCCCCCAAAAAAATCCAACCCCACCCAAAAAGAAAGAAATCTATCTGAATCAGACTCGGAGAATGAGGTAGCAAACTTCTCCAGATTCGTCATCATTGAATCTTAGGAGGAGGTTTGCATTGTTAAGTTCTCCCCCTTCCTCATTGAAAAGGTTACCGCAACAAGTACAATAAAAATAGTTAGGAAAACAAGGAATAGAAACTTGCTTGTCGAGGTGGACAGCCGGAGACAGGCAGAAAAAATCCTAAAAATGAAAAGTTCCACACTTTCAAATGCAGAACATATGCACACGAAAGACTAAACACATCCAAAGGAGTTATCAGAAGTGGGGAGTTGGCCTTGGCAATAGCAGAGGAGATGTAAGCAGCGTTAGGAAAAAAGAGAGTGGCAAATATTAGTAGAATCTCCATTAGAAAAGGCGAAGAATAAATTCAGACTAACACTTACATCCTGACATTTAATCTGCCCCATACTCTCTAGGGGAGGAAGATCGGCTATTGTTTTGAGAGGGTTGAAAAGGGTGTTCCAGCACTACTGAGATGGTTTAAATACCAAAAATATGGACACCACAGGAAAGCTTGCAGAAGACGATTGACATGTGCCAAGTACAGTGAAAAGGACCCGGACCACGTGTAGGAAGAACATGTTTCATTATATACAAGAATGTGCTTAAGTGCGAATATTCACATCTATGAATCTATGGTGACAGCAATTTTGCAAAAAGAAAACTAAGAGTACCCTTATACACGGATGTAATACATCTGTGAAAGCCCAATTGAATGTATGATAAACGAGTTAGCTTTTTTTTATCCATTGACATTACCCCCGTACATCCTCACATGACTTTTCTAGCCGGCTGCAGAGCCACATCTTTAGTCACAGAATCGATACGAGTTCTCTCTTGGTTGCAGCTGAAAGACGTTTTTAAAACGACTTTTCGTGAGTTTGCTGTCATAAGATTTCATATGATCTGCAAGTCCAGCTTGGAACAAACTGATTCTACAACAGATGTTACAAGCATGTTTAGGTTGTTTAGGTTGTAAAAATGTCTGGGACCGCGAAGTATTCGTTTCATAGTGGAGTGTTCGATTCTTCCTGTTTTAAATGCTTTACAGGTTTTGTAGATCACTTTCTTCCATGTTGATCGATTCAACATCATCTCTTCCCAGTCTCCAATGTATTTATTGAACACATTGACTTTGTTTTTAACGGCATTCTTACACGTTTCCTTGGTTTAGGTCGTAGACGACTACCGTGTTGCAACACTCCATAGAACACCTGCTCAGGTAATCTAACGTTCCCTATCTTGAAAGGTATCCCCGACCACACACACACACACACACACACACACACACATATATATATATATATCATTAAGGCGAAATTCGCTTGATTTTCTTACCTTATTTGTCTCTATTGGCTATAGTACTTTGTAGGTCGTCTAGATAGCTCCCATCATACGCATTGAGCTGGTGAATGTAAGTTTTTGTTGGCCGGTTAACCCTTGTGTGTCCATGTGTAGTAGTCCATAGGAGAACATCGCTTATGAGTTGTTCTTACTTCTTCAGCCGTGCCTAGCATGTCTTACTTTCGATTACACAAAATGTCAAAGTAAGTGGCTGTACAGCTGTTGTTTTCTCGGGTGCTTATACCAGGATTTGTTCAAAACATCACGTAGCATGCTTGTAAAGTTCCCAATTAGCTTTTCCTCCAAGCATTTCCTAACGGTCCAAATGGTGTTGCCTTATAGCAGTGCTAATACGAATTTATTCCACGCCGTAGCCATGTCAATGCTACTGTATCTTAGCATCACTTGGACTCTTACGATACACTTGGAGAAAAAGATATATATATATATATATATAAATTGATAACAAGGTAATCCAAGTAGAAGGAGAGATTTATTGAGAAGCCAAGTCGACATAATAGCGTTTCGGTTCTAATGAACCATCATTAGGACTTTGAGAGATCATATTATTTTTTGCACGCAGTTAAATGGTTTCAAGAATTGCTATCTAATACTAATAATTTTATTTTATGGAGTCTGGCAAATTGTTAGAGTCAGTACTCAGCTGTGTACCTAGTCAAGTCAGATACAAACTCTATATGGCGCTGCGAACAGGATATAGTTGAGTATAAATATCAACTTCAGTTTAATAGTAGCACAGGGTTTGTATTGAGTTACAGCCCGTTTTATTTTTGTCTACTGACTAGATGCTAGTTGGGACCTCAAGGCCGGTAAGTGTTATTGTAGTTCTATAATTTGCATACAGTTAAATGGTTTCAAGTGTTGTTGTTTAACATAAATTGTTTTATTTGTAGTTTCAAGTATTGATAGTTCATACAAGTAATTCTATTTAACATCATTTGTTCGTTGGCAGACAGTTAAAACGTTTCAAGTATTGCAATTTATTGTTAACATATAGTTCAATGGTTTCAAGTTTAGAAAATACTTAGATATTTATATTTGATCCACAGATTGAACCCTTGCGGGTACTCCCACTCAGGATCAGAGTGGACCTGGGAGTAATAGTGATGAAAGGGTACTCCACATTCCCCCAAAGTTCCAGGACTAGAGCTGTACTATCAGTTACAATTTAGAGTCATATCAGGACACTCGTTGGGGAGAGGGTCTTACCCCTCTGTAGAGGTGCAGTCTGAATATTCAACTACTTCAGCTGACAGAGCTATCTATTATGTAACATACCGGCTCATGGGCCCAGTGGGTAGAGTGTTTGCCAATGGTCCGGGAGACCTGGGTTCAATCCCAGATCGCGTCATACCAAAGACTTTAAAAAGGTACTTGATACCTCCTTGCTTAACACTCAGCAATATAAGGTATATATCAAGGGTAAAGTGGAGCAATCCAGGGAAAAGAGTAGCGCCCTCCACTACACCTTGGTGGAGAAGCTTTTGAAAAGGGAGCCTTCTGGTCGCCCTCGACTACGGTCGTCAACTTTACTTTTTAATGATCCGGGAGACTGAGGTTCAATCCTTGGTCGTGTCATACTAAAGACTCAAAAAATGGTACTTGATGCTGCCTTGCTTAACACTCAGCATTAGAAGGTTTGGATCATGGGTAAAGTGGAGCAATCCTAGAATGGAGTAGCCCCTCCTCTACACCTCGGTGTATTAGATATTGAAAAGAGAGCCTTCGGGTCACCTTTGACTGACGTCACCAACTTTACAAATAGAATGCTTGTATAAACATTAACTTACAAGATACTTTATCTCTGAATATAAGACTCGTGGATATTTTAGAGACATTTTAGAAAGAGCACGTTTAATATGCCATCAAATAAACAAAAAAGCATTCATGATTGTCTATTTTTTATTTGCAGGTTCTTTCATTTATTGTGAAAATCTTACATCGATTGATTGATTACGTGGTAAAAAAGGAAAGTCTTGCACATTGCTGAGAGTTTCCGTTTGACTTGAACCTCGAATGACCAAATCTGAACTTTTAATTCTTTGATTTATATGTTCAGTTCACATCTAATCTCGCACTGGCATAATCATATTCATTGGCGCTATAAGATCTTCGGTATTATAACGCTTTCGTATGTGGTTGCATGTCATCAGAATTTAATTTTTTTGTGTGGGGGGAGAGGGATTGTGCACGTGAGGGAATTTTGCCTATTTCCAACAAAACTGTATAGCGTCAGGCAACTAATTCGGATTTGATGACAAAATCATGTAACAGATATTTTAATGACGAAGAGAACTTTTTTCCCGCGCATCAAAAGATGAGATTTCAATTATACCACAGAAAGACAAAAAGCAAAAAAAAAAAAAAAGGCAAAAAAAAAACAAACAAACAGACAAAAAAAAACCCAACAACAACAACAACAACAACAACAACCAACGGACAAAACAAAAAACAAACAAAAAAAGATAAATCAAAAAACAAAAACATAAATGCAAAAAACAAAAAACAAACAAACAAAAAAACAAAACAGAAGCAACAACAACAGCAGCAGCAACAACAGCAGCAACAACGACAAAAATACCCCCCCCAAAAAAGAAACAAAAAAAAAAACAAACAAACAAAAAACAACAAAGAACAAGAACAGAATTGGTGGAAAATAAATACATTAATAATAATTCCTAAGCCCAATGAAAAATAACTTATTTTATTCAAAAGATTTATTTGCAACATAATTTCCTCCTATTATAATGCATTTAATTTAGTCGTAAATATAAATCATAAAGATTGAATATTATGCTGTGAAAATTTAATTCCAAAATTCTGGTAGTTGTTACATGTCAGGCACCATACTTATTGATGTTCCCTCGTATATATATATATAAATATATATATATACTACCAGTCAAAATTAGTTGACTAACCTTAAAAACATTATTTCTCATCCTAAAAGTGATATTTTCAATGAAACAAGCTGACTACCACAATGTTTTTTTATCTATAATACTATATATAAATCTTCCTGAGCCACATTGAATATAAATTTAAAAAAAGCACTAAAAAATCTTAAAATTTGATTCATCAAAATGATCCTCTTTGGTCGCTGTCACACAGATTATCGGCATTCTTTCCACCAAAGACTGGCGGTAGACTGAACATAGTTCTGCTAAGCTTTCCGACAAGAGTTCTCAAAAGTAAGCCAGAATACTAAAGAAGAAAGCTAAGTACAAAAGAAGAAAAACGTTTTTTTAAAAGATATCTGGTTATTGTAAGGTCAAAGTTGGTGGGGATGTCCTTTTGATTTAATGGCTAAAACGATGGCCTGCAGAATCGTAGTACGCGAGTTCGTACTCTACTCGCGCTATTACGTTCACTTTCGGGCAAATACCCTTGGGAAAGGTATGAACACCCTTATCCTCCCAGCTATGGGTTAAATAGTACCACTATTGTTCTTTTAGAAAGATGCCTTTGGCATTAAAGATTGATATACCATCAAACAACCAAAGGTCAACGTTATTGAGGAAGACTTGTATTTAGTATAATGAAAAACATTGTGGTGCTTAACTTGTTTAATAAAAATAACTCCTTGAGGGTGACCAAATGCTTTCGACTGGTAGTATATATATATATATATATATATATATATATATATATATATATACATATATATCACAGCATAATATATATATAATGTCAGTGGTGTACTCACTTTTGTGATATATATATATATATATATATATATATATATATATATATATATATATATATATATATATATATATACACCACTGACATTATTGCAGATATTTAAGTATATCTCTTCATGGGACAACACTGACAAAAATAACTCAAAAATTGAGAGGAAAATAAATTAACTCAGTTATATAAGCTGCATACAGATTACTTTTCATTGTGTCAAAGTGTCATTTTGTCAGTGATGTCCCATGAAGAGATATTTCGACTGGTAGTGAGTACACCCCTCAATTTTTGAGTTATTTTGAGGGGAAAATAGATTAACTCTGTTATATAAGCTGCACACAGACTACTTTTCATTGAGTCAAAGTGTAATTTTTTCAGTTTTGTCCCATGAAGAGATATACTTAAATACCTGCAGAAATATGAGGGGTGTACTCACTTTTGTGATATACTGTATGTATATATATATGTAATGTTATAATGAATATCATGCTAGTTATGCTTCAATTGTGTGAGTACACAAGGGTCATCCAATAATTAATGGGTATTTGTTTAAGTGAAAAAAAATTTTCAGATTTTTTTTCTGATTTTGGATTGTTTGGAATTGGTTTATCGCAAAAATTATTTTATCTTTCAAAAATATTTATCTTGAACAAAGATGTGCTCAACATAAAAAAGCATATTGTGTACAGTGAAGCAGTTTAGCCAAAAAAAAAAAAAAGATTACAAAGAGGCTAAACATCGATTTCCCATAACTGTCCTGAGTCGAAGAGACAGTCCACAGTGTAGAAACACATTGACTCTCCGGTAAAGAAAACGTTCCGGGCGCAGCTGTGAGTAAAAAGAAATACACAAAAAACATCCATTCTAATGCAGCCTTATCTGTTGAATAAAAGATATGAGTTTGTGTCGAAATGTAGACATGTGAATTAGTATTTTTATACCATTTACTATCTGACTAATTTTTGTGAGAGTGGGAGATCTGATTTTATCTACATATAGATCGAGTGACGGTAAAATTATCAATGTATGCCCATATATATGCTGTAAGTGGAGCCTCTTTATTGGTTGACGATCGCAATTAACTGTGAAACTTTTAGTAGCAATTATATTTGTTCGGGATTCAAGTTTCTCATTGACTGTTGCAGTAAATGTTGACCAACAGCATCATTATAAGTCATTGTTATATATATATATATATATATATATATATATATATGTGTGTGTGTGTGTGTGTGTGTGTGTGTGTGTGTGCGTAGCTGTGGTTGTTTGAGTGTTTGCGCATGTGCAAATATTTTACTATATATATGTATATATATATACTCCCCTAACCCCGTAGGGTTGAGTTCTCTAGCGAATGAAGCAATCGCGTTGCCATTAGCGTTTATTGCAAGGTTCTTCATATATGAATTGAGCTCTCGGTAGCCGTTAAGCGGATGTATGTAAACAATAGTAATTGTGATTCATAACCGTTTAAAATTTACTTCGCTGCTACTAGTTCCTCGTGGCTGAGGGGTAGAGTCTCGGATTGGCGTTTTCGATCCTAGCTACGGGAAGTTAATATGTCTAGCCATACTGATGAGTTCTGATAGAACGAAACAGATCTGTCTGTGGATGACTATATATATATATATATATAAATTCAGGTATCTGCTAAGTCCAAAATGAAAATAGAAAGATTCTCTCGAGAACTTCAGGATTTCAAAGGCAGGGCAAATTCTCTTCCCTTGTATAACTGATTTACAAAGTATTTACGTTCTCATTTCGACAAATTTAAATTGAGTGATTTTCGAAATTGTCTTTAATTGGAATCATTTTGAGATGAGGCTTCTTAATCTGAGAATTAATTTTCTTATTTTATCACGGACTTTTTGTCCTCATCTTGGTAGTTTTTGTGTTGTTTCTTCTTCACTATGTTTCGCCCAAATTTCACCTCTGGCCTTCTTCAGGTGATTAACCGCGACCTCGGATAGGAAAGCTGAGTCTTGTAACCGTATCCCCAGTAATTACTGCCTTCCATAGTTGTTGGCGCAGCAGATAGAGGCGTTGAGTCTCTATGGTTCCTGGTGAGCATTGTCAAAAGATAGCGGTTTCAATTCCTACCCAAGCCAGCCAGAGGTTTACTTGGTCAAAAACGTGGTGCAATAGACAACAACTACGGAAGGCAGTAGTTACTGGGGATATGGTTACAAGACTCAGCATTCCTATCCGAGGTCGCGGTTAATCACCTGAAGAAGGCCAGTGGTGAAATTTAGCCGAAACATAGTGAAGAAGAAACAACACAAAAACTACCGAGATGAGGACAAAAAGTCCGCAATAAAATAAGAAAAAATAATTCTCTGAGTGATTTTCAATATGCAGAATATTTCGTTGATATTAGTTTCTTCGTTTAATGGCTTGTCAACCTTCGTGGGTTATTTAATGTCAAAGCCATTCTTGTAGAAGAAAGTAGTGGTATTACTTAACCCATAGCTGGAGAGATAATTGGTTTCATGCCTTACCCGAGTGTATAAGGAACAGGATAGCGCGATTGGAGTTTGAACTCGCTTACTTCAAGACTGCAGTCCAGCACTTAAGCCATTATGCCAAAGGGACTTATTGTCGGTTGGTTAGTTGTTTGGGTTTTATGGCGTATCAACCTTTCTAGGTTGTTTAACGCCAAATTCTGTCTATGTATATACATTAAACCAAAGATTTCTGAACGAATACTTAATAGGTAAAATTTTCTATGAGCAGGATTTCATTTGTTTGCACATGATTAATCAGTTTTAATTTGTCATATTTTTTCGTACAACACTGTTTCTCGCAAGATGGACAGAACGTCGTTTATTTTGATGTTTTCGAACAATTCGGTTAAACTAGTCACTTTGAAAAATCGCTTTCTGATGACAGCGAAAGCTCTGCATTTTATAAAAATGTGTTTAATCGTGCAAGTTGCCTGACACGTCAAACACTGTGGTTGTGGTTCCTGTTTCAGTATGAAAGCGTGAATATGCCCCGTATGACCAATGCGCAATCGGGATATAACGACTTGTTCTCTTCTCGATGTTCTAAAAGCAGGTCTCCATTCTCCCAAGGTGGGCTGAATTTAGAACAGTTTATTATGGACGTTCTTGTCCCATCGTTGTTGCCATTTTTGTGAAGGAATTGGCGGATAAAGTTTTCATTAAGTTCTTTGACTACTAATATTAAGCAATCTTCGTTACATAATTGACAATAATACATAAAATATAATTAATTTATAATTTATAAGAATATTCTTGAATCTTATAGGAATTTTCATGAGAAATATCAAAGCTTAAATATGCTAAAAAAAATAAAAGCTTCTTGAAACAGGCTGTCCGATTTTATTGTATAACCTTTTATTTCTGAACTAATAAATTTAAGCAGCATTTTAATCAGTTCGTATGATGTTACTCGAACACCTATGAATTTTTGCCATCGATTTTTACTTGGTTATTTATGCCTGTATGATAAAACTCAAAAAGTTTTGTTGCCAAGAAATCTTTAAACGCAGTTTCCACTTCTTTAGAACGGAACTGTTTTGGCATTAAAAAAATATCCAGATGCTTCAAAAAATGGTAGTCGGTGAATGAGAGATCGGAAGAATATAAGGTATGTGACAAAGTTTTATATCCCGAGTCAGTGAGCTTCTTCCAGGTCATCATTATATCACTGTGGCCGAGCGTTGTCAGGAAGCAAAATTGGACTTTCGTTGATTAATCAGTACCAGTCGCATTTTGTTTAATTGAATAGTCAGTTACAGACAATAAACTTCCGCAGAGGTTCACTGATTAGATTCCAGAAAGCTCTATTGGATCACGACAATGACAGACCACAAGACAGCATAATCTTTTGTTCACGAAATTTCAGATTTGGAAGGTGTTTGGGTGTTTCTTCATGATCAAGCCATTGCGTCGATCGTCCCAATTGTCCATAAGGATCCATTTTCATCACAAGTCTCTATTCAATCAAGAAATTTGTAAAATATTGACCCTCGACCGAATCGTCAATCAAGAGATGCATTTGTGTAAATAAGCGGAATAACAGCGAAACAGGTGCATCCGGTCAAAGATATCGGAATATCACCTTGACCTGTGGACGTGGTAGAATTCGGTGATGGTGGCAGTACGCCCACAGGAAGCAGGTGGTAATCAAACAAAAATATAACCAGGTGCCACAGACGGCTAGGGTCAGTCTCCAGTGGTTACCTTTGAAGCACTGGTAAACTCCATGCCCAGGAGAGTAAAAGCAGTTATGGATAATGATGGTGGCCACACAAAATACTGACAGTTGACATAGTGCATGTTAATATTGACAACTTTCCCTAAGGGGTGTACTCACTTTTGTTGGCTGGGGTTTAGCTTTTAATGGTTATATTTTGAGTTATTTTGAGGGGAAAATAAATTAACTTTGTTATATAAGCTGCATTCAGACTACTTTTCATTGTGTCAGAGTGTGATTTTGTCAGTGTTGTCCCATGAAGAGATATACTTAAATATCTGCAGAAATTTGAGGAGTGTACTCACTTTTGTGATGCACTGTAAAAATATAAAATATGTATATAATATACATATATAATATTTAAGTAATATATATAATTTATATATAATATATAATTTATATGCATAATATACTTATACATATAATATATATGTAATATATATAAATATAATATGTATATATAATATATCCATAATATATATTTAATATATATATATAATATATATATACAATGATATATATATATAATATAATATACATATAAAAAAGTAAAGTTGGCGACCATAGTCGAGGGTGACCCGAAGGCTCCCTTATCGATAGCTTACTACACCAAGGTGTAGGGGAGGGCGCTATTCCTTTCCCTGGATTGCTCCACTTTACCCTTGATCCATACCTTATAATGCTGAGTGTTAAGCAAGGAGGCATCAAGTACCATTTTTTGAGTCTTTGGTATGACTCGACCTGGGAACGAACCCAGGTCTCCCGGGCGATTGGCGAACACTCTAACCGCGAGGCCAATGTCCGGTACAATATACATATAATATATATATATTATATAATATATATTATAAGTGTATATTATAATATACATATATAATGTATATTTAATATATATATATGTATACATAATATATATAATATTTACAATATATATATATATATATATATACATTATATATAATATATATATATATATATATATAATGTAATATATATATATATAATAAAGTATATGTATATAGTATATATATAATATAATATATGTATAATATCTAAGTTGGTCTCCCACTGAGAGGAGAGAAATAAGAAAATCCCCTACCCTTCTGTGTTTGAATTAACAGGCCTCAAAGACTGATCGTTAAAAGGAGGAATAAGGAATGCAGGTCAACTCCTCGGCCTGCCTGGTGAAGGAAGTAAAGAATGTAGGTCAAGCTATCTGTACTCCGTAACCTCATCCCGGGTGGATAGAGAAAGTAGTCCGAATGAATCGCCTGACAGGGTGAAGGAAGAAGAAAGAGGCTAAATGATAGGCCAGAACCCTAAAGCCGGAAGCACCCTTTTCGTCAGCGGAAATAGGAATGAAGAATGAGTTTTAGGACAGCAGTTGGCGTGACCAGAGGTGTTGAAACTTTCGCCACAATTCCGGGTGAAGAAGCAGAGCCGGGTTTCAGGACAGCAGTTGGAGTGACCCAATATATTGAAACTGTCGCCGAAACTCCGGGGAAAAGCGGAAATAATATTGGACAAGAAGATAAAGTGCCTTCAAGCCAAGCTCGACAGAATCCCGCAAGCCCGTAAAAGAAACAATTCTCTCAGAAGAAACCCGTGGAAAAGCTAAGTAAACCTTAAAGCCGTTTTCTCCCTCCACCCTTCCTGGGTATTGCAATTGTATGTTCTCTCTTTCTCAATTTAAAGAAAGAAGAAAGAAAGGAAAAAGGAAGAAAGAAAGACATTTGTATTTGGTATTATCCGCTGGTAATATAGCCGGCACCTTTATATTTGTCTGTGTCAGCACGTATTAAAAACCTTTTTATATTTTATATCTCCCCTCGTGTCGAAACTTTTTGGTTGTGTTGTTTGCCCGTCGAGTTGCCTTCTTTTGCATATTCCTTTTCAGCTTCATTCGTCTCAATTTATTCCCGCTAAATGTCCTATTCGCCTTTAAAAATATTACACAGGAAATTGGAATTGTCGACTACGATGAATAATATTATTATATCTAAACCTATAGGCCCATATCTTCCATTATCATTGGGGTAGGAAGACGAAGTGGTCTGGTGGGTGTGTGTAACGTGAAAAATGGAAACCCCTTACCAGCGGCGGTCAGTCTAACCCCAAATTAACCCTCACATTATCTGCCGGTTCCCATATGCCCAAAAAGGAATCTTTACTCGAACTTATCTGGATCAAGTGCCAGACTGCCCCGACTTCACACGTGCGAAAAATAAACTCCCGTCCTGGGATAAGTATTTTATGGCACGTCACAAATATTATATATATATAATATACATATAATATATGTACATATATATACAGTATATATATATAAATAAACAGGAGTTGTCATTAAATATTCTATATAAAACCTAAGCAAGCAATCAACCTACCACAAGTTAGGCATTCGTAACACATCACTCAATAAGCCCAAGGCCTGACATGTAGATGGTTCCCCTCATAAAAAAATTCATATAATTTTTATTAAGTACTAACCTTCAACTGACACGTGTCAAAATTGAGCCCCACCCGATTATTAGTTTACAAATTACAGTTATTTATGTGACTTTAAACCCGACCGTAGAGACCCAAATGATGCTGAGTTCTCACGTCACCTAAATTCGGCTGTTGTCCCGGAAAACACGGAAAAACTCCACAAACTGTTTTGGCCGATCGTAAATTGAAGTTTTGTGAGATAGCAGAGGAGTTGAAGATATCAGAAAGCAGTGTATTTACCATTTTGCATGAACATTTGTCAATGAGAAAACTGTGTCCAAAGTTGGTGCCGCGTTTGCTCACAGTCGATCAAAAACAGCAACGCGTCAACGGTTCAGAGCGTTGTTTGCAACTAATACAACGCAACAAAATGGTGTTTTGTGTAAATATACGACAATGAATGAAACATGAACCCACCATTTCACTCCGAAGTCGAATCTACAGTCAGCTGAGTGGACAGCACCAGGTGAAAACCTTCCAGAGCGACCAAAGACGCAATTATCAGTAAACAAGGTTTTGGCCTCCGTATTTTGGGATACGTAAAATATTTTGTTCATCGATTACCTTGAGAAGGGAAGAACCATCAACAGCAAATATTCTATAAGATTATTGGCCCGTTTGAAGGAAGAAATCGCCAAAAAAATGGCCACAAATGAAGAAAAAAGTGCTCTTTCGCCAATAGAAAGCATTGTGTCACATGTCGATCGCAACGATGGCAATAACTTTGTAAATTGCACTTTGAATTGCTTTCGCACCCACCCTATTCTCCAGATTTGGCCCCCAGTGACTACTTGTTGTTTTCAGATCTCAAAAGAATGCTCCAAAGAAAAGAAATTTGGCTCCATTGAAGACGTGATATCGGTAACTGAGGCGTATTTTGAGGCCAAAGACAAATCGTTCTACAAAAAGGCATTGAATTAAAGAAGCGTTGGAATCAGTTTATCACCAGAGAACTAGACTATGTTGATGAATAAAGTCGAATTTTAAGAAAAAGTTGTTTTATTAGTTAGTTCCGGGACTTATTGAGTGATGCGTCGTATTACATGAGAACTAAATATGAACTTTTTTGGCCACTGTGGTCCTATGTCCTATGCTAGTTACAGAGCCCAATGTGATGTGACTTCTTGTCACAGTTCTTGTTGTGGCTGTTGTGTTCGTGACTACGACATTATTTTCCGACTGATTGCTTTTTCAAGTCTTTCCGTGTACACGCTGTGTTTGAAAGATCCACGGAGGGAGGTTGACACAATTCAGCCGGATTTTCTTCTGACAGTCAGGTAATATGAGTGGCTAGATTGTCTAGCAACTCAAAGAATAGAGAAAACCCGTTGTTAACAAACAACAAAAAATCGTTTTAATTGAAACACGTTTGTGAGACAATAAATAACAAACAAACGACGTTTGCTTTCCTGGCAAAAAGAAGAAGAATTATTATCATAAGGTATTGTTTAACAAATTATTATTATAAGGTATTATTTAACCAAAGGTAAAAAACCCCAGTTTGTCCCAATATTATATCATTTAAAACTTATCCTGTAACATGGTTTGATCGTGGAGGAGTAATTCATGTAGTAGGAAGGAAGAATCACAACACTTCATTGTAAAAATATAAATCTCTTTATTCTTTCTTGGAGTCAAAGCTTCTGTGGTACTATTTACCAACCCCTCCGCTCGGGCAGGATATGACACAAGGTCAATTTTTAAGCGGAGTTTAACAGGTTGGAATTCGGAGTTTTCCTTCTCCTAGACTAGTTGCCTAACCATGGCTGAAGAACCTAGTCTGTCCTACTATTTACCCATAGCTGGAGGGAGAATTATTGGATTCATACCTTTCCCAAGGGTATTAGTGCTATGTGAAATGCAATCAGTCTCGTCCAGGATTTGAACTCGTATCGCTGTGTTCATTTCCTACGGCGATAACGACTACACCACGGGCACCTCAAAGCTTCTGTGGTGTGAGAGAGACGAACGGACGGGGGAAGACGAATGGAGACTGCCATATTGACCCATAACTTCTTCTCTTGACCATACCACGTTGTGTTATCTTAAAGCCCCACTTAATACTTCTTTCGCTTCTCGGTCGGGGAGAGCACTCAACCGGAGGCCTTTTGTAGGCCACTATGTTGGACGTTGCCCCAGTGGGGCGTGCAGCTACTTGCTGGCGCTCCCGTGACCTTAAGCTGAGACTCAAAGGCTCACACTGCCTGTATCTCACGTGGGCATCTGCATATATCATTTCGTAACAACCACACATTTCCGTTCAATCACGTGACAGCTTCCACTTATTTTGACGGGTTCGTCCTGTGCAGAGAATCTCTGAGGGACTGCCCGGTCAAGGGTCAATATTCAAGCGATAACAAGGGCAGTGATAGCCTAGCGAAATCCATTCCTCTCCAGGTTTTCTTTGGATTCAATTTTCCTTCTAGGCCGGTTTCCATACCAAGGTTAAAGAGTCAATCTGCCCTGCTTTTTACCTATAGCTGAAGCGAGCATAGTTGGATTCATATATTCCCCAGGAGATTTATGAAATGCAAATGGCGTCGCTCAGGATTTGAACTTGGGTTACCGAGGCCTCTTTCAACGATGATTACCGTTATGCTATATTTATTGTATCATAAATCTTTATTGATAATTCCCTTTTTAGTTACTGTCTTATCTTTTAAACAGTTCCCAAAAAAGTTTTTAGGGTAAAGTGCATTAGCACCGAAAAAGATTAAGTTTATGCTTTCTTGTAGTAATTTTTGTTCTTGAAAATTGTCTCCGATTGTCTCGAATTTTTAGAAGCTCAAAATGGTTTTTCAAATTAAAAAAAGGTTCCTAATCCCCGCTTTAAACGTTATCGATCGAATGAAAAGTTTGGTTAAAAAAAAATTCTTCGAAGGTTATTAACTAAGGCAAAGATAAGAGGATACGACGGCCGAAACGTCATTATTAAATAACCAAGATGAGGGTACTAGTTTGAGTACTTCAATGTATGATAATGATAATTTCTTCTTTTTAATTCATTTTGTTACATAGCCAGATATATGGATGTGTGTAAAATGGACACAATGTCCCAACTTATATATATATATATATATTCATGGAACATAGGAATCCTGAAACACGAAAAAAACTTACGACTTCTTTGTTCAGGTACGAAACTTTTTATTACCTTTGAGTTTAAAGGTTCTTCGACATAAGGAGAGAGATACACATTCTTTCTATTCTGGCTTTTCCATCTGCCCTCCCCATCTCGTGCGGTGCCTGTAGCGCGCAAATTCGTCTAGCCTCTGTGAGCCCCGAAAGTCGACCCTTCTCGTTCGGTGTCTAGTTCTCAACTCTACTGACTTTTTCAAATGACCCTGAATCCTCCGCGCTCACTTCCGGTTCATGACGTCATTCACATCCCCAAGGGATTTTTATTTTGACATCTGTGAACGACACATCCTCCCCGCTCGCGCGTCAACACCTGTGCTCGTTTGCACCTAACTAACCCATGTGCTGAGCCGAAAGGTTCTCAGCCTAACTAAACCCAAAGGCAAGATATATAAAACGAAATCCCTAGGCCATTATATTACATTTTTGATTCTATAATAAACCAAAATGACTGATGTATAATCAATGGGGTTCTAATTATTGTTGTAAAATATTGCTAACTAGATATAAATGGATCGATTGTTTGTTATTGAACTCTTGTAATTATCGATTGGATAAATAAATTGATCTCTCAAAATATAGCTGTGTTGTAATTTTTGTGATCAATAAGTAAACTTAGGATTGATTTTGTTGTTATTTCACATTCGGTAAACACGTTGAATTCATCATAATTAATATCCATCTGATATTATGATAAATTTGATTTTTATTTTAATGATAAATTTATGATAAATTTGATTTTTATTTTCGCATAAATATTCTTTTGAGAGTCAAAGAATTAGTTGGAATAATAGCAATTCTTTAATTGTTTAATTTGACTTAGTATTTCAAACTGATGTATATGGACGACGTTTAATTGATTGGTTGATTTTAATGGCATGTTTAAACATGCCATTAAAATCTCGGGTTATTCTAATTTGATTTAGTATTTAGTATTCAATTTGATTTAGTATTAGAATCTAGGGTTATTTTAATTTGATTTACTATTTCAAACCGATGTACATGGACGACGATTAATTGATTGGTTGATTTTAATGGCATGTTTTAACATGCCATTAAAATCTAGGGTTATTTTATGCCTAAAGGTCTGGAAATCGTGTCATTATGAATTCATATTTACATTTTTTGTGTTGTTGTGTGACCCTACCCCCCTCGGTCCCCCGTTACATCAACTTCTTTAAACCGTTTCAATCTTGGCCGGTGATCATCTAGTGGTTCCGATAGGGGTATCACACATTTCTTTACGGCACAAGAAATACAATCAAGGGAGTGGGAGAAAAAGAACAAAGAACCAAAGGCTTGATTCAACTTAAGTGCAAGAAGGTTAAGTTGTGACACTGCATTCCTTGTAGACTAACGCTAGCGTGGATTTCTAGCGAAAATTCTACAGACCACGAGGAGTGCTGACTCATCTTGACTGGTATTCCCTCACTGCTGCTGGACCCTATCTCATGCCGACTGGTCTCTTCTGCTGTACGGTGTCGACTGCCAACTGCCCCTCTCAGTCACCCGTCGCCCATCGCCCGTCGCCAACTGACTTCTCTGGGTTCCTTCTTCCAACTCTCTGACTGGCGTTCTCTTCCTACTTCCGGTCGCGTCGAGATCTCGAATCCAAACTCTTTGTCTGGTTTCGCGCCAAAACAGAGACAGGGATCGTCTGCTTGGCGGACGACCTACATGGTGTCACAGTTGTTTTTAAGTTTTTATTTTGCACATGTTCTTATCAAATAGGAATAATTTTTGTGTTGTTCTTTTTAAGTTATTTTTTTGGCACATGGTCTTATCAAATAGGAATAATTATTGTATTGTTGTTTTTAAGGGTTTTTTTGGCACATGGTCTTATCAAATAGGAATAATTATTGTATTGTTGTTTTTAAGGGGATTTTGTCACATGGTCTTCTCAAATAGGAATAATTTTTGTATTTTTGTTTTTAAGGAGTTTTTTGGCACATGGTCTTATCAAATAGGAATGATTTTTGTATTGTTGTTTTTAAGGGTTTTTTTGGCACATGGTCTTATCAAATAGGAATAATTATTGTATTGTTGTTTTTACGGGGTTTTTTTTGGCACATGGTCTTCTCAAATAGGAATAATTTTTGTATTGTGGTTTTTAAGGGTTTTTTTGGCACATGGTCTTATCAAATAGGAATAATTATTGTATTGTTGTTTTTAAGGGGATTTTGTCACATGGTCTTCTCAAATAGGAATGATTTTTGTATTGTTGTTTTTAAGGGTTTTTTTGGCACATGGTCTTATCAAATAGGAATGATTTTTGTATTGTTGTTTTTAAGGGTTTTTTTGGCACATGGTCTTATCAAATAGGAATAATTATTGTATTGTTGTTTTTACGGGGGGTTTTTTTGGCACATGGTCTTCTCAAATAGGAATAATTTTTGTATTGTGGTTTTTAAGGGTTTTTTTGGCACATGGTCTTATCAAATAGGAATAATTATTGTATTGTTGTTTTTACGGGGTTTTTTTTTGGCACATGGTCTTCTCAAATAGGAATAATTATTGTATTGTGGTTTTTAAGGGTTTTTTTGGCACATGGTCTTATCAAATAGGAATAATTATTGTATTGTTGTTTTTAAGGGTTTTTTTGGCACATGGTCTTATCAAATAGGAATGATTTTTGTATTGTTGTTTTTAAGGGTTTTTTTGGCACATGGTCTTATCAAATAGGAATAATTATTGTATTGTTGTTTTTACGGGGGTTTTTTTTGGCACATGGTCTTCTCAAATAGGAATAATTTTTGTATTGTGGTTTTTAAGGGTTTTTTTGGCACATGGTCTTATCAAATAGGAATAATTATTGTATTGTTGTTTTTACGGGGTTTTTTTTTGGCACATGGTCTTCTCAAATAGGAATAATTTTTGTATTGTGGTTTTTATCGAATACGAATGATTTTTAAACAGATCTATTTGATCGATGGTTGGGACCCTGACATAGCAAGATGGCAATTCATATAATGAAAAGTGAAATGAACTTTTGTAAGCTTTTTTTTCTTGTAAATAACAGCTTCCTTTTAAAGGTTCTCTTTATGCATTAAAGTCTGATGGTTGTGTTGACAGAAAAATAAAAATTGTGAGTTAGTTAACAATTTCAACATGGTTGGTTGGTTGGTTTAATTTTGGTTGTTTGAATCTCGTTTTCTTCCAACTGATCCTTCTATTCCAATTTTTTGGTCAAGAATTTTCAAAGCTCACAGCAAGCAGGGAAAGTAGAATTTCCTTTAGTCGTGGAAACTCATAGCCCAATCGATGTGTCTTGGTTTCGTGAAAATCTCTAATGTCCTTTGTAAAGCGTGGAACCTGGCATTGTTTGATAGGCACCATAAGATTAGAGACTGTGAAAGATGCAGTTTATAATCAAAATCCGATAGACAGATGGATGAAGGGATGCATCCTCCCTTTCCCTAAAAAGGGCGACCTCGGATTAGCCAAGAACTACCGAGGTATAACATTTACATCCATAGCAGCCAAAATATACAATGCTCTACTACGCAACAGCATAGAACCCAAGATTGACAACATTTTCGGGAAGAACCAAAATGGCTTCCGGAAAAATAGATCCACGACCTCACAAATATTGACTATCCGTAGAATTCTAGAAGGCGTACGGGAAACAACCTACTGGCAACAATATTATTTGTCGACTTTACAAAGGCCTTTAATTCCATACACAGAGGGAAGATGAGGCAAATTCTACTCGCATAAGGTCTACCAAAAGAAACCGTCGCTGCCATAATGATTCTCTACAGAAACACCAAAGTGAAAGTGCGTTACCCGGATGGAGACACAGACTACTTCGACATTGTAGCTGGGGTACTGCAGGAGACACACTTGCCCCATACCTCTTTATTGTTAGCTACGTGCTTAGAACATCGATCGATAAAATCAAAGAAAATGGCTTCGGGCTGACAAAGAAAAGAAGCTGAAGGTACCCTGTAAAAACAATTACCGACACCGACTGATGACATAGCGATTCTGGAAAATGCACGCGCCCGAGCCGAAACCCTACTGCATAGTCTGGAACGAGCTGCTGCATGACCTCCATGTCAATGCACACAAAACGAAATATATGTGCTTTAATCAAACAGGCGACATTTCCACACTAAACGGTAGCTCTCTGAAACTAGTAAACAAGTTCACCTACCTAGGAAACTGTGTCTCATCGACCGAAAAAGACATCGACACGCGACTGACGAAGGCATGGACAGCTATCAATAGGCTATCGATCATATGGAAGTCAGACCTGACCGATAGACGCTAAGTAAATGTATGGAGAAAAAGCTTGACGGCAATTACACAAGAATGTTGCGAGCAATATTGAACAGGTCCTGGAGGCAACACCCCACAAAGCAGCAGCTTTACGGCTACCTACCACCCATCACGAAAACTATCCAAGTTAGACGAACCAGACATGCAGGACACTGCTGGAGAAGTAGAGACGAGCTCATAAGTGATGTTCTCCTATGGACCCCTTCACATAGACGTGCAAAAGCAGGGAGACCAGCTCGAACCTACATACAGCAGTTCTGTGATGATACGGGATGTAGCTCTGAAGATCTGCCGGAAGCGATGAACGATAGTGAGGGATGGCGAGAAAGGGTCAGGTATATTCGTACCGAGGCCACGACAAAATGATGATGAGATGAAATTGTGTGATATCCGAGGTATCTATGAACAGAAGTAATAGTTAATCCAAAACAACTGATTTTTTTTGAAGCGTTGTTTTAATTTAGTTCTTGAGTTTACTTCGCCATTGAGTAAAGAAAACAGAGGCTCCGGTTCCACCATAATTTGTCAATAAGAAGGTGGTAGGTCTCTCTCTCTCTCTCTCTCTCTCTCTCTCTCTCTCTCTCTCTCTCTCTCTCTCTCAGGAGCTAATATGTATGTGCAGTCTAACGAAGAATCTATTCCAGCCGAACAAGCAGTATAGCTTGGATTATTTTCTGCACGAAAGTGCTCTTACGTCTACAGCCCAGTTGGCTTAGGCTGTAGAATATGCCAACTACATAAGATCCCTCACCGACGAGAGTCCTTGATATGGCACTAAACAATCTGACGGTGAGGCCCCAGTAATGCTAGAATGCGAAATACCCCTATATTGCCATTCCTCCTAGCTCCACTCTGACCTAGAGTGGAAGCACTAGATAGAATCCTATCTATGGATCAAATAGAACTGCGTGACATCTAAAATTGGAGCTAACAAATGACTTATGCTAAATTGAATTGCTAAAATAGAACTGTTTGATCATTCAACAGTGCTTCAACAAATGACTGATTGTTATATAACATATGACATGGATTATCGGTTCGTTCCTAGTGACCCCGTGTGCTTTAGCAAGCTGTCACATTTTGATTAGTAAATAGAACGATGACAGCACGACCAGGGCTGTCGGATACAACAGGTGTGTAACCGGAAGGAGACCACGTGATGAGAACCACGCGGGCAGATTTAGACAGAGTGCAGAAAATCGCAGTCGAGTGAAGGGATATGCAGCTGAACAAAGGCGTGTCTGACGAGCTTGCAAGGGGGTGCAAGAGTTGGCACCCCCTGGTTCCTGGAAGAAGATATGGGAAGAAGTCCTCTCTCTGTGTATATGTCTCTCCACCCATCTCTCACATACCATAGAAGCATCAACCCTTTCGAAAATAAAGTGTGAGAATATATTTTTTATAAAGAAGTGGGTTCGTTCGTTCATTGAAGCTCGTAGATTATGTTTGATTATGTTTCCGCTTGTATTTGTATAATGGGTATACAACTCGATGTTACAATGAATTATTATCAATACTTGGATGCATTAAACTGTGCATAAACAAATCGGTAATATTGAATAGAATTATTAGAATTAAATAACAATATTGAAACTGTTTATCATATTTACCAACTCCTCCGCTCGGGCAGGATATGACACAAGGTCAATTTTTAAGCGGAGTTTAACAGGTTTGAATTTAGAGTTTTCCTTCTCCTAGACTAGTTGCCTCACCAAGGCTGAAGAACTCAGTCTGTCCTACTATTTACCCATAGCTGGAGGGAGAATAATTGGATTCATACCTTTCCCAAGGGTAATAGTGCTATGTGAAATGCAATCAGTCTCGTCCAGGATTTGAACTCGTGTCGCCGTGTCCATTTCCTACGACGATAACCATTACACCACGGGCACCTATTGAAACTGTTTATGTGCATTAATTGAATAATTGATATTACAAAACAATACTTGGAAGCATTTGACTGTATGCAAATGAATGAATAGTGTTTAAATAGAATGATTAATGTTAAATAGCAGTATTTGTATCCATTTCACTATTTTCAAAAATGATGAATATTGAATTGAATTATAACTGTAAGATTGCCCGTGGTGTAATGGTTATCGTCGTAGGAAATGGACACGGCGACACGAGTTCAAATCCTGGACGAGACTGATTGCATTTCACTTAGCACTAATACCCTTGGGAAAGGTATGAATCCAATCATTCTCCCTCCAGCTAAATAGTAGGGCAGACTGAATCTTCAGCCTTGGTGAGGCAACTAGTCTAGGAGAAGGAAAACTCTAAATTCAAACCTGTTAAACTCTGCTTAAAACTGACCTTGTGTCATATCCTGCCTGAGTGGAGGGGTTGGGTAAATATGGTAAGATTGCAATAATTGAAACCATTTCACAGTGTAGATACAATAGCAATACGAGTATGCAAACAAATTAGTTCTAACTCATTTAAAAATGAAAATACCTTAAACTATTCCCTTATAAATCATATGTATGTCTATTTATATGTGTGGAAACAAATGACTGATTTTAAATTGTTATTGTTGCATAACAATAATAAAACTCATTAAACTGTGTGCAAAAAATGAACTCAGGCGCGTTTAAAAATGTTATTTACCGAATGTGTTTACAAATCAAATGTATTTGATATATATGTATAAAGAGCATTTGGCATTAAATAACCTACAATGGTTAATATGCCATCAAACCCAACCAAACCAAATCATGTATATTTAATATATATGTATAAAGAGGATTTGGTATTAAATAAATTTCAAGGGTTGATATGCTAGAAAACCCAACCAAACCTAATCCTATGTATTCAATATATGTGTATAAAGAGGGTATTGGCCTAATGAGTATAGGGTTTGCCAATAGTTCGGGAGACCGGGATTCAATCGTAGGTCGAGTCATATCAAAGACTCAAAAAATGGTGATTGATGCCGCCTTGCTTAGCACAGAGCGTTATAAGGTGAGATCAAGGATAAAGTGGAGCAATCCCAGGAATGGAGTAGTGCCCTCTCGTACAGCTCCGTGTCGTAGCTATTGAAAGGGGAGCCTTTGGGTTGCCCTTGACAAGGGTTGCCAACTTTACTTATGCCTAAAGGTTAGGGAATTGAATACAGTGTACATTCATATTTTTTGTGTAATTTAAGAATTTTTAGCACATACTTATGTAATATGTATTCCAATTTAATACAAATAATTTGCAAACAGATCTATTTAACCAACATATGTCACATATTCCACTGAACTTTATTTGGTGGTAAGGCACCGGTTCTGGAGATCTGAGGTGTGTGAGGAGTGCTAAAAGTTGAGATCAAGGGTAAAGTGGAGCAATCCTGGGAATGAAATAGCGCCCTCTCCTACACCTCGGTGTAGTAGCTATTGAAAAGGGAGACTTCGGGTAGCCCTTGACTAAGATCGTCAACTTTACTTACTATAAAGAGGGTTTGGTATTAAATAACCTACAGTGGTTGATATGCCATAAAACCAAACCAAACCAAACTCACGTATATCTATAAACATCTATATGATGTAAACAAATCTTTCTGCCGATATGAATACACATACATATACAAATACTTACTTATATATATATATATATATATATATATTCACATACGTATTTAAGGATGACCTGTAGTGGTAGCACCTGATAGGGAACTATCGTTGGTCGAATAGAACTGTTTAAGATTTAAACTGTGTGCAAACAAATGACATGCTGAATTGAAATGTTAGAAATAGAACTATTTGATCATTTAACTATGTGTAAAAAAATGACTTATATTTAATTGAATTACCAGTGATACCTAACAATACTTGGAACTCTTTGACTGTGTGCAAACCAATGAATCGTGTTGAAAAGAGTTAAACAGCAATTCTTTAAATCATTTGACCGTGAAAAAAATGAGCTCGGGCTCGTTTAAAAATGTTATCCACAAAATGTAGTTACAAATCATGTATATTTAATATCTCTGTATAAAGATTTGGCATTTAATAATCTACAATGGCTTATATGCTATAATGTAATATACTAGCTTAGCTAGCGACAGAGTGCCGTGGATGAACTTAGCAGATTCAATGCGGTCGCAAGATAACAGCAACAAAGTTGTTTTCACAGGAAAGAGAAATATAAAATATGATGGCGAGAATATTATTTATTGCCTCTGGATAGAGTGACAGATATTTCTGTTCGCATATAAGATCAACAAATTCCCGGAAAAAAACGGAAGTATGTAAGTTCCGATAACCAGCCATAACAGAAAAATACGTGAGGCGAAAAGGATGTTCATATATCCATATGGGACTTGAAAAGATAATATAAGGTCAATAATTTTGGACTGAAGGCAGAGATCCAGTGGTCGCTCAAATGAAGGTGAGAGGTCCACTGGTCTCTAAGGCGAAGGGAGAGACCTGCTGGTCACTCAAGCAGACCTGTCAGCTCCCCGCGTGTGTTCTCCGTCCAGAAGGGTCCCCGCCACAGAAGAAAGATATGTGCGAATGTTCTCCGTCACAAAATATGTGCGTGTGTTCTCCGTCACAAAAAGGGTCCCCGCCACAGAAGAAAGATGTGTGCGAATTCTCTCTGACTGTATTCCTACTACACACAATCGACACTGTCGAAGAATAAAAATATAGATTATATTTTTACATATCTACGAGTCCTTCGTTGTTTGTCCAGCGGTTCAATTTACAACAATAATATTTATTTAATGTATATAGAGAGGATTTGGCATTAAATAACCTATAAGAACTGATATGCCATAAAAACCAACCAACCAACCAACTAATACTAATAATTATATTGTTTAAAATGATTATTCTTATTGAATAATAGTCATTTGTTTGGCCACAGCTATCTGGTTTTAATTAAGTAAAAATAATTCTTAGTTAGAGATTATTGTATCCCTCAATACTCCAGCCACTTTTGCTTTTTTTCACAGCTATTGAAGCCGGAACCAGGGACTGAACTCAATAGTTATGACGAAAAAAAGGAAAAAGTGGCTGATGAGACAACAGTCAACCTTGATGATTCAAATAAATGGTTAGATTCAGAAGTTTACCAAGTACAACAAAATACACCTGAAGAAGATCGAAGAGTACAACGGCCGAAGCGTCGTGAGTATAGAAACCAAGATGAGTGTTACAGTGCATCATGTGAAAGGAATATTGAAGCAACTATAGCTTCAAGTAACTTTTCTTAATACAAACAACTTGGCATCAAGTATTCCTATCAAATACAAATAATTTTCAAACAGATTTATTTGACTTATACATAGGACCCTAACAGGTACAACCACTCCAGAAGAGAGTGGATCCGGGAGTAATGGTAATGAAGGGAGGTACAGGAGCCTAATTGTAAAAAATAGATAGTGTCATACCCAGGACAGTGTATTTTTGTAGGGGATTTTTACTCTTATTCAAATATTGTCATCAAAGAAATCTCAAAGAAATTTTTAAAAGACCGCATGAGCACCGATTGGTCAATAAATGCCAGAATGCATATACAAAATCTACAGCTTTTTCAGCCAATCTTTACACAAAATTCAACACTTTTAGTATATAATCAGTTGATTCTTCATATATATATATATATATATATATATACGTGGTATGTTAAATACGTTTCCAGACTTTTTTTAAATTCAGGTATTTAAAATTGTCATAAACTATTCAAAATTCAATATGTTATTGCTATACATATGAGATGACTGACCAATTGTTACGATTTCACGTTCAAATGAACTGCTACAACAGGAATTGGAATACACCCTACTAAAGCCTGATTGTCACAGCTGGTGAATTTCAAAAATGAAATCTGAAACTTTAGAAGAACGATATGCAATAAAATTCTGTTTTAAATTTGGAAAATATGCCACAGAAACGTATGGAATGCTTCAGACTGCTTTTCGAGCATCTTGCATGAATCGAGCATGAGCTTTTGAGTGACATAAGAGATTCAAGGAAAGCAGGGAGTCTTTGAGGGTTGATGAGGAGTAAGGAAGTCAATACACCAGAGTTGATTGGTCAAAGGGTTAGGGTTAGGCTTACGGTTACTATGTTGAGGTTTTAAGGGAGTTGAGGAAGAGATTCTGTCAGAAGAGGCCGGCACCCTTCAAATCGGGTCAGTGACATTTCGACCAAGATAATGCACCAGTCCACAACTCCATCCTTGTCACAGACTATTTGACCAAGATGGGCATCAAGACAGTTCCCCACCCTCCCTATAGTCGAGACCTTGCTCCCTGTGACTTTTGGTTATTCCCTAAGCTTACAGGCTGTCGTTATGAGACAATCGAGGAGATGAAAGAGGCTGTGACGAAGGTCATTGACACGCTCACACAATAGGACTTCCATGGGGCCTTCCAGAGGTTGTTGTAACTGTACAACAAGTGCATTGCAGCAGGAGGAGATTACTTCGAAGGGGAGTAGAGTTTCATGTGTGTACTATCAATAAAAGTGTCCATACGAAAAAAAGTCTGGAAACCTATTTAATGTTCTTCGTATATATATATATATATATATAAAATGAAAGATAAAATGAAAAAAAGGTAAAGGTGGATTCAAAATGTGCTCGATGCTATAATAGCCACCGAGACTAAGACCGAAAAAAGCTCAAAATATTGGCGATAAAAATCTGTTATTTAAAGTAGTGATACTCAACGTGGTCTTTTAGACTCACAAGAGAACCTGAGAATTTTTTTGAAAGGATTTTTTGTACCAAATGATGTACTCATTTGGTTTTCCTACCACCAATGGTTGAGTAAGGCAGGATTTTCTGCAGCAAATGATGTATTCACAAAGAAACGTAATTTATTGAAGACTGAAAAGAGAGAAGACAAACGGCTGATGATAAGCTGATAGATAGACACCAGAAGGAGGAGTGTAATCATTAATCAGGGGTTATATTGCCTAGCACAATTTGCTTATGTAAATAAAATGCATTTCATGTTATGTAGAATTTTTATTAGGGCTTATCTGGGTCTGAAAATATTTAACACCAAAAATGGCCTCAAGGAAGTAAAGGTTGAGAAACACTAATTTAAATTTTCTTTCTTTATAGTTAGAGAAATATCAAATCAATAATAAAAAAAACTCACTATCAAATCATAAAAAGCTCACTATTTTCCCGCTCTACTCTAAGTTTTACGATGTTCCGAGCGTATATATATATATATATATATATATATATATATATATATATATATATATATATATATATATATATACTAGTAGAAGTCCATGGCTGGACTAAAACGGTTTTAAAAACACCAGTGAGATAGAAAGAGGAAAGAATAGTCAGTTTAGAATGAAACAAAATGTGTCCTTATTTGTAGTTAAACGATTTTGCCAGTTAATTCTAATGAAAAATGTACTTTTGTTTTTTCTTTTTTAATTCCGTTTTAGTTTACATTTAAAATAAAATAAAAAAAATATTTAACCCTATAATGGTGAAAAATCTAAAAAAAATTATGATTTTTTGTGGGGGTGGGCTCTTCAATGAATTTTTAATTTTACAATTAGTGCTCTGTAATCGTTAAGAATGACTTAAGATCCTAGAATTGCAAATAGTTGCCAAAAACGTATTGATCTAACCGAACTCTCCGCACAAACAGGATATGACACAAGACCAAGTTTTAGGAAAAGTTGCCATAAAAGTTGTAATTT
Source organism: Sepioteuthis lessoniana (assembly GCA_963585895.1). Taxonomy (NCBI): domain Eukaryota; kingdom Metazoa; phylum Mollusca; class Cephalopoda; order Myopsida; family Loliginidae; genus Sepioteuthis; species Sepioteuthis lessoniana. The sequence continues at coordinate 291,095 of CAUZXS010003757.1, read as the reverse complement.
ACTTAGTTCTTCGCTTAGATGGGGCACAAGGCCGTATGAATGGGGCACCCAATGAGACTCGAACTCACTCGTGTAGGCTTGCTATTCCAGCCCTTACGCCACCTGAGGTGCCATAAAAGTAAGCCTTTTATTTATATTCCCACTCGTTCAGAAAATTCTTACATAGTATAAGAATCAAATATAGAAAAACACTTTAATTTGAAAGGTAATTACAACTACCTTGTAATTATGAAATTCTCGGTTTCTCAATATGAATAATGCAATGTTTATCGTCGTAAGAACCGGAATAGGCGATCAGAATTCAAATCCTTGGCAAAGCTGTTTGTGTTTTATTTCGAACTAAATCTCTTGAAAAAGGCAGAAATCGATTTTTTTCTAACTTTATGGGTAAGTAGTTGTGCAAAGAAAATTCTGAATTACAACTAGCTGTGCTCCGTTTAAAAATGGGCTTTGTATTATATTCCGCTCATAGAAGAGGGGTTGGGTAAGTACATACTCAAAATGAATTCAGTAGAATGACAATGAAAGCGAGAGAGAGAGAGAGAGAGAGAGAGAGAGAGAGAGAGAGAGAGAGAGAGAGAGAGAGAGAGAAATAGATAGATAGATAGATTAGAATAGAGTGTGTGTGTGAGTGTCATATATATCTATTCAGAGAGAGAGAGAGAGAGAGAGAGAAAGAAAGAAAGAGAGAGAGAGAAGGAGAGAGAGAGAAAAAACGAGAGAGAGAAAAAATGAGAGAGAGAGAAGGAGAGACAGAGACAGAGACAGACAGACAGACAGATAGAGAGACAGACAGACCGATAGTATGTGTGAGAAATAGTGGGAAAGAATGGGTGTGTGTGAGATCGATCGATAGATAGATAGATAGATAGATAGATAGAGAGAGAGAGAGAGAGAGAGAGAGAGAGAGAGAGAGAGAGTCGATATGTTAAAGTACGGAAAAGAAAGAGTGAATAAAATCTATTTAATATTTTCTTCTCTCTTTATCAGGTGGATGTGTCAAATGACGTTCCTGATAGAAAATCAGACTCTTTCTTCATTCGATTTCCTCTGATCTGAATTCCGTGGCAGGCTTCTGGGGCCTCATGCTCCAAAGTACTATTGTATTCCACCGCTGTGTTTTAAATCAACTGAATTCCGTGGCAGGTATTTGATGAACACCCGGACAAAACTATCGCCCCTTTCGAAGAAATAAAAATAGCACAAAGTATTTGTATTTATCGTATTTCATTTCATTTTGTTTTATTTTATTACTTCAATTTTGATATCAATCATAAATTTAATAGCAATTCCAATGCTTCACACGAATGGATTGATTTGCTTTTTTGCCTTACGGAAGAAATATTTGAAAAAATTGACTATTTATCATCAACCCATTCTGATAAAATAATACGAGGTGCATACGATAAGTTTCCAGACTTTTTTCGTTGGGGCATTTAAAATTGTCGTAGACTATTCAAAATTCAGTATGTTATTGCTATACATCTTATGAGATGACTGACCATTTTTATGATTTCAGGTTCAAACAAACAGCTACTGCAAGAATTGGAATACACCTGATTGTCACAGCTGGTGAATTTCAAAAATGAAATCTGAAACTTTAGAAGAACGATATGCAATAAAATTCTGTTTTAAACTTGGAAAAAATGCCACAGAAACGTATGGAATGCTTCAGACTGCTTTTCGACTATCTTGCATGAATCGAGCATGAGTTTTTGAGTGGCATAAGAGATTCAAGGAAAGCAGGGAGTCTGTTAGGGATGATAAGAGGTGTGGGAGGAGTAAGTCAATACACCAGAGTTTTTTGGCCAAAGGGTTATGGTTAGGGTTAGGGTTACTATGTTGAGGTTTTAAGGGAGTTCATGAAGAGATTTGGTCGGAAGAGGCCAGCACTCTTGAAATTGGGTCAGTGGCATTTACACTAGGACAATGCACCAGTCTACAACTCCACCCTAGTCACAGACAATTTGAGCAAGATGGGCATCAAGACAGTTCCTCAGCCTCTCTGTAGTCCAGACCTTGCTCCTGTGACTTTTGGTTATTCCCTAAGCTCAGAGGCTGTCGTTATGAGACAATTGAGGTGATGAAAGAGGCTGTGTGGACGACGGTCATTGACACACTCACACAAGAAGACTGGACTTCCATGGAGCCTTCCAGAAGTTGTTGGGACGGTACAAAAAGTGCATTTCAGCCAGAGGAGATTACTTCAAAAAGACTTGAGTTTCATGTGTGTACTATCAATAAAAGTACCCATACGAAAAAAAGTCTGGTAACTTATTGAAGACACCTTGTAAATAACAAGGTGGATAATTCTGTTAGTGCTATGCTGTTTTAGACTGATTCAATTGACACAATGATTGAGGACACTTTTGTTTCAGCAGATAATTTTCTGGAATAATTTTACATTAATCAATTTATGAAAGCTTACACGTTTTGGTTTGGTCTGGTTAGTTTTATGGCATATCAACCATTGTAGGTTATTCAATGCCAAATCCTCTTTATGCATATATATTAAATATATATGATTTGGCTTGGTTGGGTCTTATGGCATATCAACCATTGTAGGTTATTTAATGCCAAATCCTCTTTCTACATATATATTAAATATATATGATTTGGTTTGGTTGTGTTTTATGGCATATCAACCATTGTAGATTATTCAATGCCAAATCCTCTTTATACATATATATTAAATATATATGATTTGGCTTGGTTGGGTCTTATGGTACATCAACCATTGTAGGTTATTTATTGCCAAATCCTCTTAATACATATAAATTATATATTTATGATTTGGTCTGGTTGGGTTTTATGGCATATCAACAATTCTAGGTTAAGATTTTTCATCATACAACGTGTGAAAGCACGTGCGATACTCTATCCTCATCAGCCGCCAACCAGTGTGATAACACAGTTTCGGTAGCTCAAGGCGGTACTGCCACTCCCGGTACTACCAAGCAGCTTTTGCCACCGGACAGGGTATTTAAAAGAAATATATATATATATACGCCAGATCAACTACAAGTAGACATTACATTGGACGTTCGTTCATCTTCATTTTAGTGCAGTTTGTGATTTGGCATATCAACCATTGTTGGTTATTTCATGCCAAATCATTTTAATCCATATAAATTAGATATATATGATTTTGTCTGGTTGGGTTTTATGGTATATCAACCATTGTAGGTTATTCAATGCCAAATCCTCTTAATACATATAAATTAGATATATATGATTTTGTCTGGTTGGGTTTTATGGTATATCAACCATTGTAGGTTATTAAATGACAAATCCTCTGTATGCATATATATTAAATATTTATGATTTGGTTTGGTTAAGTTTTATGGCATATCAATCATTGTAGGTTATTTAATGCCAAATCCTCTTATTACATATATAGTAAATATATATGATTTTGTCTGGTTGGGTTTTATGGCATATCAATCAATATAGGTTATTTAATGCCAAATCCTCTTTATATATATATATATATATATATATATATATATATATATATATATATATATATTTATCATATAACGTGTGAAAGCACGTGCGATACTCTGTCCTCATCAGCCGCCAACCATGGTGATAACACAGTTTCGGTAGCTCAAGGCGGTACTGCCATTCCTGGCGCTACCAAGCAGCTTTTTTCACCGGACAGGGTATTTAAAAGAAATATATATCTATATATATACCAGATCAACTAAAAACCGACATTACATTGGACGTTCGTTCATCTTCATTTTAGTGCCGTTTGTGATTTAAAAATGCGTTTACATTCGGCCGTTGATGTCATAGCAACCGTTTCTTGATTTTGCGTAATCACACGGGAAAGGTGGTTCCGCGTGCATATCATTCATGTTGAAATCCTTTCTATATCCGTCATCTATTCCGTTTGTTTTCCTTCAGTTTTATCTTTTTATGCACAAAAGCACTCGAGACAAACGTCATATATAATTCTGCTGAAAGATGTTATTTGTTGATCAATGGGGTCCTGAAGATGGGTGGTGAGTAAAAAGAAAGCTTCTGGTCTAAGTTTGTCCAGGTAGCTATCTGATTACCCTTGGGCCACTAAATTCTTGGCTTGCAAGGAAAGTCTCCAGAATGCTGATGCTCAGCATTGGGCTCGTGAATACTGTGGGGGTAAACCTGATTCATAGGCCCATCATTCGATTTACATTCTCCAGCAGGAGAATTACGTTGTTTGCACCAGTGTGCCTTGTGAATTCGTGATCCTTGCAAGTTGTTAAATTTTCTGCCGCAATCACACGTTTATATATATATATATATATATATATATATATATATATATATATATTAAATATATATGATTTGGTTTAGTTAAGTTTATGTCATATCAACCATTGTAGGTTATTTAATGCCAAATCCTTTTTATACATATATATTAGAAATATATAATATTTGGTCTGGTTGGGTTTTATGACATATAAACCATTATAGGTTATTTAATGCCAAATCCTCTTTATGATTATATATTAACTAGATGATTTGCAAACATATTTTGTCGATATCATTTTTAGACGAGAATGTCCCTGATAAAATAAAACGGGAATCTTTTTTGCACACAGTTGAATGATTTCAAGTATTGCTATATAACTGTAATAATTTACTATCAGTCATTTGTTTGCATGGTTTGTTCTATTTAACCCATAGATAGGTTCCTATAAGGTGCTACCTCTCCCAGTCTGAGTGGACCTGAGAGCAATGGCAATGAAGGAGTACTCCACATTCCCCAAATCTTCCAGCCTGGAGTCTCGCCATCAGACGGTTTAATATCATATCCAGAACGCTCGTTAGGGCGTTTTTTTTTACTCCTCTGCAGGGATGCAGTCGGTGTATTCTACAACTGGCATACACGTAAAGTTTATTTATAAGCTTAAAAAAATGCGAACAATATAAATGTCATTATTACAATGTATCTACTCAGCAAATGATTATTATTCAGTTATTTATTTACATAAATCCCTTTACTAATTGTTTATACATGTTGAATTATAATTGTGAAAATGATTTTGAAAATAGGCAATTTCTTTCCCATAGTTAAGATTAAGTTTCATTCCCATCATCATCATCATCATCATTAACATCATTAAATTCCATTATTATCCTCATCAAGACGTGCTGACCGCACGGATTCCTTTGACTCTCTCCCGTCATCCGCTCCTCTTAGGCATCGCTTTTGGCAAGACCTCTTGATGGATACTTTATGAATGTAAGTTTTTGCTGGTCTTCCAACACTAGTATGTCCATGTGTAGTAGTCCATACAAAAACTTCACTTATAAGTTTGTCCTTACTTCCTCCCTTGTACCCAGCATGTCTTGCTCGTCTTACTTGGATGGTTTGCGAGATGGGAGGTAAGTGGCCATACAACTGCTGCTTCTTGAATTTCTTCCAAACAACACGCAGCATCCTTGTGTAATTCCCATCTAGATTTTTATCTAAGCGTTTCGTTTGATCTCAAGTGGTGCAACCATACAGTAGTGCTGACGTATAGCAACAATTCATAGTACTGACATATAGTACTTATATGTTGTTACAACTTGGAAGAATTCCCGTTTTATTATATCAGGGACATCAGATGTCCTTATAATCGACCACCTGTTAATTTTAGGAAATTATATTGTTACATATAGACCTTTGAAATGCCAGTGAGTGTGGATCTCAAAAACTGGATATGCAGCTGTGTCTTAAGGTAAACGAGGGATAGGGGAAATGCCATGTAAATTGCGTGGGAAGAAATGTGTGGGCGTCAGAAAAATATAAATTGACGGAAGTTTTTGATCCTAGTGTTCAGTCGGGGAAAGCAGTCAGCAGAGTAGACAAGTCACGCCGTCTGGGGGTTGGCGTGGAGTGGGGAGCACGTAGCCTTCGGGTTGAGTCTGCACTCTATCAGGTTCCTGTGAAAGAAGCACGAAGAAGCGATGATCTCTAGAGATGTGCCTCAACCCGGTGTAAATCTGAAAATATGGTGTATATCCAAGCAGTTTCTGAGTGTCTCTCTCTCTCTCTCTCTCTCTCTCTCTCTCTCTCTCTCTCTCTCTCTCTCTCTCTCTCTATCTATCTATCATATGGCTATTTCGTCACGAAATTCTTAAATCAAAAGAGAGCTATATTTTTATAAACAAGTATTATCGTTTTTTCATTCTACTATAAGGACCTAGAGCATTAAAAACGCTTAATAGCGTTGAGAAAATACAACCTAGAATGATGGCAGCTACATTTAACGGAAACCCCAGAGCAACAATCATCTCATGCTACAGCCCCACAAATGTTAGTGAAGAAAATGAACTAGTCACCTTCTACGATGAGTTATCCTCATTAGTGCGTAGCATCCCGAAACATAACATGTTAGTCATTGGCGGAGACATGAATGCCCAAATCGGGAAAAACGGAAACAACAAATACAGCCTCCACAACACGTCAAATAGGAATGGGCAACATCTAACAAATTTCATGATATAAAATAGATTAGCATGCCTCAATACAAACTACCAAAAAAGAAAGGGCAAACTATGGACATACACGTACGCAAACAATACTAACGCTCAGATAGACTACGTCCTTATAAACAAGAAATGGAAAAATAGTGCATTGAATTGCGAGGCATACTCCTCTTTTGAGGGTGTGTCCACCGATCACCGAATAGTCACGGCGAAAATACGGTTAAGCCTACGAAAAAACGCCAAACGAACAGCGACCACCAAACACTATGACTGGGCCCTATTAAACAACAAAGATATAAGAGATAAATACGTATTAGAATTAAGAAACAGATTCGAAACACTACAAGAAAAGACGGAAAAAAGTACACCAAACGACGAATATGAAAATTTCGTCAATGCACACCTCGAGGCAGCAGCAAAATACATTCCAACAAAAATTAAAACTAAATATAGAGTCCCATGGGAAACTTTAGCGGCGAGAGAAAAACGTGCACTAGTGACAACAGCCTCCAAAAGCTATCGAAAAAACCCAACAAACACAAATGTCTTAAAACTAAAAACGGCACAATATCAATTAGCAGGCATATATATAAAGGAACAGACAGAATACGTTCAAAATCAGATAGATAAGATTAGAGACTCGGTGGAAGATAGACAATCTAGAATAGCCTGGCAAACAATAAACGAAGTGAGCAGAAGAAAGAACACAGCCAAAGCAAAACTGAAAGCAGCAAACCAACAAGAAAGAATAAAACTGTGGAAACAACACTTCGAAAACATACTTGGAAACCCACCAAAAATAACGCATGAACCAATCACCAGAATAATTAGCAAACAATTAGACATTAAACTAGGACCGTTCACACAAGAAGAACTCTACTCGGTTCTCAGAAAAATTAAAAATAGGAAAGCTGCAGGGCTGGACGAAATTCCCCCGGAAGTATGGAAGACCAGACATTTCGACGACATACTGCTCCGACACTGCAACGCAGTATACAATCAAAATCCGATAGATAGATGGATGAAGGGATGCATACTCCCCTTCCCTAAAAAGGGGGACCTCGGATTAGCCAAAAACTACCGAGGCATAACACTTACATCCATAGCTGCCAAAATCTACAATGCCCTACTACGAAACCGAATAGAACCCAAAATCGACAACATACTTAGAAAAAACCAAAATGGCTTCCGAAGAAATAGATCCACGACCTCACAAATATTAACCATCCGCAGAATCCTTGAAGGTGTACGGGCAAAGAACCTACAACCGACATTAATATTTGTCGACTTTACCAAGGCTTTCGACTCCATTCACAGAGGAAAGATGGAACAAATCCTATTAGCGTACGGCGTACCTAAAGAAACCGTAGCGGCAATAACGATACTCTATAGAAACACTAAAGTAAAAGTACGATCACCGGATGGAGACACAGAATACTTTGACATTGTAGCCCCCTACCTCTTTATCATTTGTCTAGACTACGTACTTAGAACATCGATTGACAAAATCAAAGAGAATGGCTTTGAACTGACGAAGAAAAGAAGCAGAAGATACCCCGCAACAACAATTACCGACGCCGACTACGCTGATGACATAGCGATACTGGCAAATACACCTGACCAAGCCGAAACTCTTCTGCATAGTTTGGAACGAGCAGCAGCAAGCATAGGCCTCCATGTTAATGCACACAAAACGGAATATATGTGCTATAACCAAACGGGGGACATCTCCACTCTAGAAGGAACCCCTCTTAAACTAGTAGACAAATTCACGTACCTAGGAAGCAGCGTCGAATCAACTGAAAAGGACATCGAAACAAGGCTAACGAAAGCATGGACAGCTATCAATAGGCTATCGATTATTTGGAAATCAGACCTAACCGATAAAATGAAACGCAGTTTCTTCCAGGCAGCGGTCACATCGATACTGCTATATGGATGCACTACATGGACGCTAACAAAACGGCTGGGAAAGAAACTAGATGGCAATTACCCAAGAATGCTGCGTGCAATCCTGAACAAGTCCTGGCAGCAACACCCCACAAGACACCAACTCTACGACCACCTGCCCCCTATCACGAAAACTATTCAAGTTAGACGAACCAGACATGCAGGACACTGCTGGAGAAGCAGAGATGAACTCATAAGAGATGTACTCTTATGGATCCCCACACATAGCCGCGCAAAAGCAGGGCGACCAGCCCGAACGTACATTCAGCAGCTATGTGAGGATACAGGATGTTGTCCTGAAGACCCACCTAGGGCGATGAACGATAGGGAGGAGTGGCGAGAGAGGGTCAGGGATATCCGTGCTACCAGCACGATATGATGATGATGATGATGATACAAAAATATTAGAATTTGTAATGAAAATGACTTAAAAGACGTTTCTATTGAATTCATTTTCCAATATATTTAACAGCTGAAAGCCAGTTTTTAATTTTTGACTAGTGCGGCGTTGCGAAGTCTCGAAGAGAATTAGCATAGACAAAGACGAGTTTAAGAGATGACACGAGTTCACACCAGGAAAAAGAAATCCTCAGACAAGAGCTCACTGACCCCACAATACACGTAAAAAACAAAACAACAACAAAAAGAAAATAAATACAAACAAATAAAAAAAAACACCCTCTATATTTTTGATGTAAATTTTCTTGGGATTGGTCTTAAAAGCAGGAAGATGTTAAGTGGTCTTCTTAACGTCCATTGTTTTTGAAAAACCTATTCATATCTATCTATCTATCTTGAAACATTGGTCATCTCTTGGTGTTTTATACAATTGGCCTTGGGCTATACTTAAATAATTTCGGGGGCCTTTTCATGGTGTAATGTTTCGCAAGATTATCCCGCATCAGTATTATTGAGAAGTGAATTTGGTCCACACTGGAATCTTCCTACTTAGTGTCATAAAAAAACAGTCTAGATGTTTTTGATGAGTTTTTTTTTAATTCTGTTTTTAGGATATACATATAAAAGAAGTCTTTATCACGTTTCATGGTATCTATCTATCTATCTTGTAAGTTTGACCTTTCCTTGTTTCTTCATACTCATGGCCTTGGGCTAAAATTAAACGATTCTGGAAGCCTCAAGTATGGTAATGTTAAGTAAGTTTATCCCGCATCAGTACTATTGAGTAGTGAATTTGATCCGCACTGGGATTATCTTGTTTAGTGTAAGAGAAAAAACATCCATTGTTGAGCAGGCATTTTTGATTAGCTTTAAATTCTGGAAAAACAAACAGGAAAGTAACTTAAGATAAGAAAAAAAAAGACCCAAAAAAACAAACCCAAGGGTAAGAATAAGCGAAATACAAAAAAATTCATTTGTAAATAGCACATACATATTTACTTCAGTTATTGCAAAAATAGCGACAATCAGATTACTGAAGATGAGAGTTCGAATCATGATGAGGGTAGTACAAAATGGAAACTGTCTTATGATAAAGTCTGTAACGATGTGAAGAAGAGTGTTGTATTCATAAAACCCTCTTCCCTTGTCCGTGTTGGATTTGAAAATTCTGCTGCAGCTGTTCTGCTCAATCCATCAATTAGAATCGAAAGGCAATTTAATTTTTCAAAGCACGCAGTCATCTAACTTCATTAAAGAATGAAACTTTTTAAAAAATATTGTTTTATTCAATTTGTCTCTTAAAACAAAATACATTCATAAAGGATGATTCTCATTCGCTCAACTTTCTCCTAGGAAACAGAGGTCAGATGAAGTTTTTTTAGGGTAAAATACAGAAATTAAATTTTGAGGAGATATGCATTAGAAGCTAAAAAACAAAATAGACTGATTTTTAGCTTTGTTATATATATATATATATATATATATATATATATATATATATATATATATATATATTGCTTATAATCGTGTCTATCAGGTTAGGTTCTTTTTCACAAGTCGACTTTAGGTGGTCTGAATTCCATGACAAGTTTGGTTTCTTTCATGACATATCAGTCAGGCAGCTTTATCAAAGTTCATTTTTTTTTTCATATATTTTGAGGAAAGGTGTTTCGGACGTTTGTCTTTCACCGAAGACTTATTTTCAGGAAACGGGTGTTGGATTTTCTTGAATGTGCGTCTAGATAATCAGTTTTTGAAGAATGTAATATTGCCACATTCTAGGTACAGGAAAACCGAATTCAAGCCTGAGTAACTAACTTAAAAATCGACCCTCTGTCACATATTACTCGTGGTTTGATTTGGCTTAGTTTCTTAATGGCATATCAAACTTCGTGGGCTATTTTACTCCAAAGCAATTCTTGTAGAAGATACTGTTTAACCCATAGCTGTGTCCATGACAGGCATTAAATGATAAAATAAAGACAAGTATGGTAAATTTTGAAGTGAATGATAAAAAAGGTATTTTTATTTCATTTTATATGAAGCATTTGGTTTTATTTTTATTTTTTCAATCCTGGTGACAATGAATAATTGCGTTGCTTTTTGACTTCTTTTTCTCGCTCATTTCTTCAGACTCCATTTTTGCTGTTCTCGAGTAGGAAGAAGCAACCTGGTCTATCGACTGACCAATCTAAAAAGAAAAGGGATTTGCATCAGATATTTTTGACGGAATATATTGTATCTCACCGTTTGCGGAGATTAAAATAAACTGACTATGCTTTGCAAAGGGATAAGTCACCGACAAAAAGCGGGGGTGTCCTGAGTATGAAACGAAACTGCATCTGATGGTAAAACTCCAGATCTGGGGAGTGTGTAGTACCCACGTATTGCCATCACTCCCAGGCCAACTTTGATCCGCTGTGGTTGTACGCATTAGAGTCCGGTGTATTGATCAAATAGATTTGCTAAAAATTATTCGTATACAATAGGACTGTGTGTAACACTATGTAGGTGGCCCGCCAAGCAGACGATTCCTTTGTCTGTTTTGGTGCGAAACTAGACAGAGGGTTTTGGACTTGAGATCTCGGCGTGACCGGAAGTGGTAAGGGGACGCGAGAAGAGAGTTGATTGGACAAAGGAGCTCGGTAGGCAGTTGGCGAAGGGTGACTAGAGTGACCAGTCGACACCGGACACGGGAGCGGAGAGACCAGTCGGCATGAGATAGGGTCCAGCGACAGTGAGGAAGACCGGTCAGGATAGGTTGGTATTCCTAGTAGCGTTGTAGAATTTTCGCTAGAATCCACGCTAGCGTTAGTCTACATATGTACACAGGAAATGCAGTGTTGCATAACTCCCTTTCTGCACTTGAGTTAAACCCAGGCATATTGTTCGTTTTGTTCGTTTGTTCTCTTTCCTCCTGTTCCCTCGATTGTATTTGATGCAGCGGTAAAGAAATGTGTGATACCCCTATCGGAAGCAATAGTTGATCACCGGCCGCAAAGAAGTGGAATGGTTAGAAGAAATTGATATAACGTGTGGGCCGAAGGGGAACGTCACACGTGTGCAAAATTAAAAAAAAATCTTCTACGAAACAACAAGTCAAAACAAGTAAATATTAGCATAGAATAAACGTGCTTCCATAATCACGAGGCATAAAGTAACCCTTGGCGAGTTGACATACCGTTAAAATCAGTCAATATTTGGATTTAAGCAAGGCATTTGATATGGTATCTGATTATTGTTTACAAATGAAAATGATAAACTTCGGTGTTTTTTTTTTCAGATGGAAAATATTGTTAGATATCTTTTGACTGATTGAACTGAGATAGTAAAAATAGGTAACCATTATTCTGAGTTACAATATATACTTTCTAGTATTTTTTCAGGAATCAGTACTGGCACCTTTATTGCTTTTAAGATTCATAGATTGTTTACCTAAGAATACAAATTCAGAAATAAAATTATTTGCTGATGATGTTAAACTACTTGTTAGAAATAACACTGATGGATCAAAAGAAATAACACTGATGGATCTAAATAAAGGGTCATATTGGAAAGATACAGGACGTGGAAGTAGAATTAGGAATATTCTAGTATAAAAATAAACGACTCTATTATAAAACAAGATAAATTCAATTTTAAGAAATAAACAACAAAATAAGAAGATAGACACAAAACAGTAAATTTACTCAATATGGCCACCATTTTTTAAAATTATTGTATCAATACGTCTTTGAAACGATTTGCATGCCTTCAAAATAAATTCTTCAGACATTTTATTCCATTCCACATCAATAGTAGTCTTAATCGAACCAATATTTTAGCATAGGTACACAGTTGAGTTCTATTTGACCCATAGATAGGACCCTATCCGGTGCTACCACTCCTGGCCAGGGTGGACCTGGGAGCGATGGTAGTAAAGTGGTACTTCGCATTCCCCAAAGCTCCAGCATTACTGGAACCTCACAATCAGCTTGCTTATTGTCATAACAGGACATTCGTTTAGGGGTCTTACCCATCTACCGAGATGCAGTCAGTGTATTCTACAACTCTGACCCGGAGTGGTAGAACCTGTTAGAATCCTATCAAAACTATTTAATATTAATCAATATCTAACCTATTTAATATTAATCATTTATATGCACACAGTTAAATAAGTGTGCGCATATAAATGATTAATATTATATTGAATTATTAGTTATACATAGCAATACTTGAAACTATTTAACAGTGTTCAAATAAATGAACTCTGGCTCGTTTAGAAATAGTATTTCCAACAAATTATTTCTTTGAAGGTAGGGATAAACAGGATTTGGTAGTAAATAAAGTAAGTAAAGTTGGTGACCTTAGCCGAGGATGACCTGAAGGCTCCCATTTCAATAGCTACTACACCAAGGTGTAGGGGAGAGCGCTGCTCCTTTCCCTGGATTGTTCCACTTTACCCTTGATCCTTACCTTATAATGCTGAGTGGTAAGCAAGAGATGCATCATTTTTTGAGTCTTTGGTATGACTCGAGCTGGGATTGAACCCCGGTCTCCCGGACCATTGGCGAACACTCTACTTATTAGACCAATGGCCCGGTCCAAATAACCATCCAATATTGACATGGAATTAAACTAAATAATCTAACATGACCAAAGAAATTGGAGTGTGGTCTTGTGATTAAAGGGCATACAAAGAGGATAAAACTAATGAAAAGATTTAAAAATTACAAATACAGGGAAACATTAGAAAAATTACGATTAACTTTACCGGGAAAAAGAATATTAGAAGACTTAATTGAAATCTTTAAAATAATTGATGGAATTTCTAATTTTAGTGGAATTTTCGCAATATTTTTCTTCAAATTGGAAACTTACTGTCAAGGTAGATTTTCAAAATATCATAATCATTTGGGATAATTTGCTAATAGAATGATATATTTTTGAAACAAATTGCCTTATCATATCAAAAACAGTAATAGAGTAAAAAAAAATTAAAGATTAAATTGGATGAATTTACAAAACAAGGGTCAGAAAAAGAATTTAAGATTGTATTTTTGTGAATTATATATTTGACAAAATTTGATATGTATATTAATATTGTATTAATATTGTATGTTCTTTGCAACATTTTTGCTGCAAGAATACGGTAAAAAGAGGAAATGCCCAGGGAGGCATAATAAATAAACAAACAACAACAATTATGATAATGATTATAATAATAATTACAATAAAGAATTGATAATTTGGAGGTGCCCGTGGTGTAATGGTGATTGTCGTAGGAAATGGACACGGCGACACGAGTTCAAATCCTGGACCAGGCTAATTGCATTTCACATAGCATTAATACCCTTGGGAAAGGTATGAATCCAATTATTCTCCCTCCAGCTTTGTGTAAATAGTAGGGCAGACCGTTGCCTTCAGCCTTGGTGAGGCAACTAGTCTAGGAGAAGGAATACTCTGAATTCCAATCTGTTAAAATCCGCTTAAAAATTGACCTTGTGTCATATCCTGCCCGAGCGGAGGGGTTAGGTAAATATGTATACGAATATGTTTTACAATCTGGTTAAAAGAAATAAGTACACTCCTTATATATATATATATATATATAGTTTTATGGACGAGACTGATTGCACTTCACATAGCACTAATCATATGCGGCGCATCCCGTAGATCCAACTGACCTGGCCCCGCCCAGATTCGAAAATCAACTCGCTTCGTCTAGGTTCAAATCTCAAATAACTGACCGAACAAACGCGTGCGCACCCTGCAGTCCCAACTGTTCTTTTTCAAAAATCACCCAAAATCCTAAGCCCATCGCTTCCGGGCATGACACCATTCACATCCCCAGTCCTATTTTCTATCCGGGGTTTTTATTATGACATCTGGGATTGTCACATCCTCCCCGCGCGAGCGTGAACACCTGCGCTCAATGTGTGCCCCTACCCATGCACTTAATCCGAACAGTTCTAAGCCTAACTAAACCGAAAGATAAGATATAACCAACGAAAAAATGATAATATAAAAAAAATCCCCCCGCAATTATATAACACATGCACAAAATTTGTATCAAGTATTCCTATCAAATACAAATGATTTTTAAACAGATCTATTTGATGCATAGATAGAACCTCAACTGGATCTATCACTTTCGGGTCAGAGTGGACTTGGGAGTATTGGAAATAAAAGATTACTTCACACTCCTCAGATCTCCGGAACCGGAGCCTCCGTATCATACAGTGTCATACCTAGGACAAACCACTATTGGGAGGCGTTGTGGGTAGATCTTAACTGCAGGGGATTCACTCAGCATTTTGTAACCCCCACTGATAGGGCGGGAACTGTTTAAAGAAATCTACAAAACTAGGAAAGGATTAGTTTTATGAGGTTTATATTAGCCACTCTTGACAATAAATTACTAAATTGTTTTTTTTTTAATTTTATTTCAAATTTGAATGTAATTCAACGAAAAAAATATCAACACGAACGTATCTATCAAATCCCTCCTCCAACGGCAAGACTCAACGCAAGATCACTTTCTGTGTGAAGTACAGCTGATTTTAATTCAGTTTTCTTTCACCCAGGCTAGTGGCTATGTAGGAACTTTGAACCAGAGCCATGCAATGAAAATCGCAGCCCACATTGTTTTTGCTAGCTCTAAGCAAGTTGAGTCGAGACGCATGAGTCCCAGAGGTTCTCACTAGGAAAGAGTAAAATTAAAAGGAAAAGTTAAATAAAGTTTTAGAGGAAGAAGTTCGTGTAACACGATTCGATGGTTTGTGGTGGCTTCTCTTTTCTTTCTTTCTTTTTTTTTTGTTGTTATGTAGCTCCCTTAACTAAAAAGTAAGAACTGCTAGATTCTCGGTTCTCCGTATCTCTTGCTTTTTCTTCTCTGTCTGTCTGTCTGTCTCTCTGCGTCTCTGTAGCGGACTAATTTCCTCCTCCTGACTTGCATGTCCCTTCTAACTCTCCCTAGCAGCCTCACTCTCATTATATGTCCAGTGTGTGAAGATTCCTATTTCCGGATTTTCGGCCAAACGAAAATAAAAAAAAGACAAACACGCAGCATATTGATCATGTCTCAAGGTAAAATTGTTCCAACGAATATTTAACCAGATTAATATCAAAGCCACTGCCAAGAACAATCATAACACATTGTTTTATCCCTACCTATGTATATGCATTAGTCATGGTAACAGCTGTACGGCCACTTACCTCCAATCTCTAAAGCTATCCAAAGAAGATAAAGGCATAAAGGACGCTGCTGGAGAAGGAAGGAGGAACTCAAAAAAGAGGTTCTCTTATGGACCCCTTCACGTGGACGTACCTGTGTTGGCCGATAAACAACAGCCATGTGCGAAGGACCTCCATGGAGCGATGGATGGAAGGAGAGAGAGAGAGAGAGAGAGAGAGGAAATCCGTGCAAGCAGCGAGACTTGATGATGGTGATGCATCCACATATATATGTATTTACCAACACCCACGCATGAGCTGGGTACGACTCAAGGCCAATTTTTAAGCGGGGTTTATAGGTTTGAATTCAGAGTTTTATTTTTCTCCTTGGATGTTTTCCCTAGGAAAGTTAAAGAGTTCGGTATTGGCTAATATTTAACTATAGCTGTAAAGAGAATAGTTAAATGCATAATTTTTCTAAAGTTATTAACGTTATGTGAAATGTAAACAACCTCTTCCAAGAATTGAACTCGGGTCACCGTGTCACATTTTCTTCGACAATACTCATTACATCACGAGCATATATACATGTACACAGATATTTGTAGAGTACAGTTTTATTCTTACCATATAATTTGAAATGACAATTTTTACGGAGGGAACAGCGAGCCAAATTCCTTCCCTTACATTCGCACTGGCCACAACTGAATATAAATGTTTCGCCCATTTTGTACGGTTTGTTGTTAAAGAAACATATATTAGGATCTGAAAAAAATCATAATTTGTATTCAAATAAATGTAAAAATAGACCGAATATATTAAAGAAGAAAATATTCGGATTTTTTTTTTTCGTATCCTGATTATACTGATATCTTTGCTGCGTTCCTTTGCTGAGTTCCTTTGCTGAGTTCCTTTGCTGAGTTCCTTTGCTGAGTTCCTTTGCTGAGTTCCTAGTTCTCCAGCAATTACGGAGACAACTGTAAGATTAATAGATTAGGACGTCAGTTAGTTATCGGGTATTTCTGATAATCATTTTAATTCAATAATCCTTTATTTTCATGAGATTTGCTTTTTAGAAGTATTTTATAGTGTGATAAAAATCCTCTATTTCATAAGCGGCCTCATTTTGGTTTCTGGAATTTGGCTTTAAAACGTATTTTATGATGTGAATACGATCATCTATTTCATAAAGGTGACGTCAAATGATGAAACAGAGACAGAGAATATTGAATACCCTGGAATCGATATTGCTGAATTATTGAAAAGACAGTCATGTTTACCTGTACAATTGAACATGGTGCAGAAAAAATTGTCGACGCCTCTGCAGGTGCACTGATTACAATTGTCCTTTCTGTATGTGTCCCCTTTCCGATAAATTCGGCCCTCGTGTCGGCATTTGTCATTTCCCGATGAAACTAAAAAGAGAGCCAGAACACGTCTACTTATGGTACATCTTTATGGCTACCTGTGTTTGTCTGTATATATTTATACTGATGTTTGTCAGTGTACATTTATATGTGAGCATTTATGTGTGTGTGTGTGTGTGTGTGTGTGTGTGTGTGTGTGTGTGTACATTTATGCGCATGTGTATATGTGTGTTGTTTCTCAATTCTGGAAGAAGACAAAAAGAAATGTAGTATATGATAAACAATAAGTATAAAAAAAGAAGCTGAGAATGATAGGAAATAAGAACTTCCTTCGTAAAGAGCAAAAATTTATTTATTCATAATTCATGAATATAAACAAGATAAAACTTGAAAAATAAATCAAATATCAGATATGAAAAAATAAAATAAAAGTGGAAATTATATGAAATCATTATTATGTCTTTCATTATTTTATGAAGTTTAACCAAAACAAACGAACAGAAACATTCAAAGACCGAATAAGTGAAGAACATTTTTACTAAGGAAAGAAGTCCTTATTACCTTTCATGGCATCTATCTATCTATCTATCTATCTATCTTGAAACATTGGTCATCTCTTGGTGTTTTATACAATTGGCCTTGGGCTATACTTAAATAATTTCGGGGGCCTTTTCATGGTGTAATGTTTCGCAAGATTATCCCGCATCAGTATTATTGAGAAGTGAATTTGGTCCACACTGGAATCCTCCTACTTAGTGTCATAGAAAAACAATCTAGATGTTTTTGATGAGTTTTTTTTAAATTCTGTTTTTAGGATATACATATAAAACGTTTCATGGTATCTATCTATCTATCTTGTGAGTTTGACCTTTCCTTGTTTCTTCATACTCATGGCTTTGGGCTAAAATTAAACGATTCTGGAAGCCTTGTCCCGGTGTAATGTTAAGTAAGTTTATCCTGCATCAGTACTAGTGAGTAGTGAATTTGATCCACACTGGGATTCTCATGTTCAGTGTACGAGAAAAAACATCCATTGCTGAGCAGGCATTTTTGATTAGCTTTAAATTCTGGAAAAACAAACAGGAAAGTAACTTAAGATAAGAAAAAAAAGACCCAAAAAAACAAACCCAAGGGTAAAAATAAGCGAAATACAAAAAAATTCATTTGTAAATAGCACACACGTATTTACTTCAGTTATTGACTTACCTGCAAAAATAGCGACAATCAGATTACTGAAGATGAGAGTTCGAATCATGATGAGGGTAGTACGAAATGGAAACTGTCTTATGATAAAGTCTGTAACGATGTGAAGAAGAGTGTTGTATTCATAAAACCCTCTTCCCTTGTCCGTGTTGGATTTGAAAATTCTGCTACAGCTGTTCTGCTCAATCCATCAATTAGAATCGAAAGGCAATTTAATTTTTCAAAGCACGCAGTCATCTAACTTCATTAAAGAATGAAACTTTTTAAAAAATATTGTTTTATTCAATTTGTCTCTTAAAACAAAATACATTCATAAAGGATGATTCTCATTCGCTCAACTTTCTCCTAGGAAACAGAGGTCAGATGAAGTTTTTTAGGGTAAAATACAGAAATTAAATTTTGAGGAGATATGCATTAGAAGCTAAAAAACAAAATAGACTGATTTTTAGCTTTGTTATATATATATATATATATATATATATATATATATATATATATTGCTTATAATCGTATCAATCAGGTTAGGTTCCTCTTCACAAATTAAACTCTTTTCTAAGTCGACTTTAGGTGGTCTGAATTTCACGACTGGTTTCGTTTCCTTAATGGTATATCAGTCAGGCATCTTTATCTAAGAACAGAATATCTGCTTCTTTAACTTCAGTTTTTTTCTTCTTCATATATTTCGTGGAAAGGTGTTTCGGATGTTCGTCTTTCACCGAAGACTTATTTTCAGCAAACGGATGTCGGATTTTCTTGAATGTGTGTCTTGATAATCAGTTTTTGAAGAATGTAATATTGCCACATCGTAAGGACAGGAAAACCGAATTTAAGCCTGAGTAAATAGTTTAAAAATCGACTGTGTCATATTTTACTCGTGGCTTGATTTGGCTTAGTTTCTTTGCTTAATGACATATCAACCTTCGGGGGCTATACCATCCTTGTAGAAGAATAGTAGAGGTACTATTACCTTACCTCTCCGCTATTAACCCATAGGAGGAGTGTTAGGGGTTATAAATCCCCTTTCCCAAGTACAAAAGTGAATATTATAGCTCGACTATAGTTGGAACTTAGGACGATTACGCAGTCCAGTTCGTTAACCACCCTCTACTCTTAGTGAGCAAGTTGGAAAAAAAAAAAGAAAGGAAAGAAAGAGATGCTCATGGCGTAATGGTTATTGTCATAGAAAATAAACTCGGTGACTTGATTTCAAATCCCTTAACGAGGCTGTTTGTATTTCACAAAGCACTAATACTATGAGAAAGGTATGAATACAAATATTTGCTCTTCAACTATGGGTAAATATCAGGGATGACTGGATTCTTTAGCCTTGATTACGTAACCAGTCTAGGAGAAGGAAAACACTTAATTTAAATCAGCTTTACTCCATTGTTAGCATAGCTTAGAACACGCTGTGTGTATTCTCTATCCATATTTACCCAGCCCATCCTCCCGGGCAGGATATGACACAAGGTCGATTTTTAAGTGGAGTTTAACAGGTTTGAATTCAGAGTTTTCCTTCTCCTAGACTAGTTGCCTAACCAAGGCTGAAGAACCTAGTCTGCCCTACTATTTACCCATAGCTGGAGGGAGAATAATTGGATTCATACCTTTCCCAATGTATTAGTGCTATGTGAAATGCAATCGGATTCGTCCAGGATTTGAACTCGTACCGCCGTGTCCATTTCCTACGACGATAACCATGACACCACGGACACCTGTGTATTCTCTATCGAGAGGTAAGACCCTTTGCCAATACTATTAAGAAAAATATGTATCTAAGTCTTCTTCCCTGAGCTATGGGTTAGCCCAGTCGGCTTGAGCCGTAGAATATGCCGACTGCTTTCTGACTACGCCCCAACGAGTGTCCTGACACTAAATAATCTAATGGTAAGGTTTCAGTAATGCTGGAGTTTTGGGAATGTAGAGTATCTTTTCATAGCCATTGCTCCCAGGTCCACTCTGTCCCGGAGTGGTAGCATCTAATAGTGTCATATCAATACGTCGAATAGAACTGTTTGACATTTAAACTGAGTGTAAACAAATAACTTATGCTAAATTGAATTGCATGAAATAGAACTGTTCGATCATTTAATTCTATGTAAACAAATGACTGATGTTTAATTGAATTGTTAGTTATTCATAGTAATGTAACATCGGACCAAAATACGTTGTGTCTGAGAGAAAGAAGTTCACTGGAAAGAAACACTCAAAACTCGAAATTTAAGGAAGAAAATAGTAGTCGCTTTTATTCATGGGGACTACAGCGGGCGGTAGTTAAAAAAAGTTTGTTCGATAGCGTTCTTCCTCCTTCCTCTTCTTGGGGTGATGGCAGCGTCGTTATAGCGGGCTTGTTGATACTCTCATGTCAGTCGTATTGTTGACAGGCTGAGTATGGCATGGGTCGGGGTGTCCTGGACCTCTGTTGAACCTTTTTAGAAAAATGCCTTGAACTCCCCAAATCTCGCAACTTGATTTCTTATATAGAGATTTGATGGATCAATTCGAAGGTTCCAGAAGGTTCGGTGATCACCAGTGAAAACAAATAGTGTTGCACGTGAAAGTTCACGCGTGATTATACTAAAATCACGCTTGAACTCTACAGGTCATTCTGTCCACACGTGCTAGGTTCGTGACATTTTTCAATGATTGATGACAGCCGATGTGCTCGAGCATTCTCAACGATAGCGCCCGTCCGTAATATTACTGTAATACTTGGAACCATTTAATTTTGTTGACAAATCATGTATCTAACAGATATGTATAAACCGGTTTTGGCATTAAATAATCTACAGTTAAACCAAACTAAACTAAATCAAACCAATCAGCTATGGGTAAATAGTCGGGCATCATGGTATAGCAACTGGTATAGGGGAAGGAAAATTCTGAATTCAAACCAGCTGTACTCTGCTTAAAATTCACCTTGTGTCACATTTTTCGGATGAAGTGAAAAAAAGGCGTTTATAGCGTAATAGTTACAACACATATACTCATAACCAGTGAGCAGGTTCATCGCGTTTTAATTTCGGTAATCTGGTGGGAACCTGTATATCCAGTGTGACGTAACTGTAAGTCTAGCATTTGTTGCAGCTTATTTGTTTTATATCTGCCAACTCTATGGTTTCTATGAGAGACAAACCTACCAACGGAGTGATAAAAATTCAAGGAAGATTGCAAATTATAATGAAGTTCCTTCAGTGGTTTTAACATTCAGAAGAAAAGAAATGCAATTTCAGCATGAATATTTCGAGATAATTGTCCTTTGAAGTACATTTTGAATATTGCCCAGTCGGCTGGGGCTGTAGAATACACCGACTGCAAGACCCCCCCATGAGTGTCCTAGATATGACCCTAAACAATCTGATGGTGAGCTTCCAGTGATGCTGGATCTTTGGGGAGGGCAGAGTACCCTTTATTGCCATCGCTCCCAGGTCCACTCAGGCCCGGAGTGGTAGCACCTGATAAGGGTCCTATCTATGGGTTAGATAGAACTAACGGCATACTTATGCTAAACTGAATTGTTTGATTAAACTGAATAGCTTGAAATAGAAGTGTTTTTGACAATTAAACTGTACTTACATTTAAACTGCGTGCTTATACTAAACTGAATTATTTCAAATAGAACTGTTTTTCGACATTAAAACTGTATTTACACTTAACTGAATTGTTACATATAACTAATTGAATAGTTTGAAATAGAAATGTTTTTGACAAACTGTGTACTCATGCTAAACTGAATTGTTTGAAATAGAACTGATAATTTACATAAAAATGGATTTGGTGTTAAATAACCAACAAAGGTTGATATGCCATAAAACCAAACCAAACCTAACCAAACATTTTGAATAAGGAAAATGCTTATCTCCATTGAAAATTAAATATATAAAAAGATATCCTTGTTGATGCGTATACTATATTGCTGCTAAAAGAATATATGACATCAATGATAAAATTTAAAGCAACCAAAAAGTAGATCAATATCTCTCTTTCAAAAATACCCGGGTGAGTCAAAAGTTTTGTAATATTTTGGTAACATGAGGTACAATTCGACAGCTTTTGTAAAAGTCGTGAAGATAACAAACAGCATTGGACTGAGAGATGCCGAGCTCGCTTCATACTTTCAGAGTGCTTACTGGTTGAATTTGCTTCTATGGCTTAGAGCACATTTTCGGAATCCATATTTTTAGGCCTACCTGACCTTGCCTGGTTGTCGAGGTTCTTGTAACCAGAACGATATTTCTTCAACCACCTAATTACTGTATTGAGATCAACTGCACCTTCATCTTTCGCATTACAAATAATTTTCGTTGCTTCCGTAAAATTATGTCTCAGTTTGAACTCGTAAAACTTAAGTTCCCGAATTAGACAACGTTGCACGATCATCTATGTGTCTTTCTGTTGTATTTTGACCTTCGACCCGGCCAAAAATGCCATTCAAAGTGATGCACCGAAAGGAAGTGACACATTCTAATAGCAGTTATGAGAGGAAATCGTGTGGGCGGAAATTGGTTAACAAAATGGGACAAGCTAGAATTCTCATGGTACACTCATAGACTGATGCACCGGAAGAGAGTGACCTGTGAACTGCATGACAGTTATTTCTGCTTGATGACGATCAAACATGCCATTCCAAAGATCGAGTAGGCGATTGAGTGGTCGTTGAACTATTATATAACTCGGGGTCCCTGATGAGTTGGAGTAATAGTTGGAGATAAATTGCTGATAAGATGTGGTAGAAAAAGCCACGCCTGGCCGAAGGGGCCTTTGGGGCCTTTGGGGCCTTTGGGGCCTTTGGGGCCCTGATGAGTTGGGGTCAAGAGAAGTTGCTGATAAGATGTAGTAAAGAAAGCCATCACCCAGCAGAGTGGGCCTCTGAGCCTCCGGTTGAGCAGTCCTGGAGAACGAGAAAGACACAACGCTGACGGCCATAAGAGTGGGGGTCAATATTTGCAGTTCTATTCGGTCACCACCTCCCTCTCACATACAAACGTTACAATAAAGTGAGAGGTACATATTTGTTAAAGAAGTCTTCGCTCGTCCTTTATCATTGTGTCATTGATTCTTTCTCCATGAATTTGCATATGACAATACAACATTTCCATTCAACCAAAGATTGAAGCAATTGACAACGTGTCAGTCAACCGACTGACATGATACTAACAACTACAGCGGGTATCTACAGGATGGAACGATAAAATTGTCGTCTTAAAGAAAACAACACTACAGCTTTATTTTAAAACTTTTATTGAAAAAATCAATTCAGCTAACTTGATTATGAAGTAAAGCTGACATCTACAGGATGGAACGATAAAATTGTCGTCTTAAAGAAAACAACACTACAGCTTTATTTTAAAACTTTTATTGAAAAAATCAATTCAGCTAACTTGATTATGAAGTAGAGCTGACATCTACATACCATGTCTCAAACAACTTCAGTCACGTGGTGTACATGACACAAACAATCTCGTACCAAAATATTGCAAAACTTAAAACTCGCCCTAGTACATGAATATTTTTTCTCTCTTAAACTCTTGAACAAAAAATAGCCTTTACCAATGGAGAGCCATAAATCTTTTAAACAGTTTAAAACAAAGAAAAACAAACTTTTCATATTTTAATTCGGATTCTAACATTGAAATAATTGAAGCGATTTATATTGCGTTGATTGATTGATTAATTGATTACTTTTAACTGCATGTCAGCCTGTCAAGGGTTATTTTATGTTTAGAGGTTACGCAATAACATTCATTGTACGTTCATATCTACATTTTTTGGCTAGTTGTTTCTTTAGAGAATTTTTTAAAATATTTTACACACGGAAACACCAACAACCCACGCAAAACAACAAAACAACCCCATAAAAAAATAAAAAAAGCACACACACACAAAAAAAGAAATAACAAACCAAACAAAAATAAAGATTATATTTTATTTTACATAAAGCATTTGCTTAATTTTCATGAAATATTTTAATTTTAATGTCTGTAAAAAGTTTAATCACTTTTTAAAGTACATTACTCGCGTATCTCTTCTCTGTTTCACCAAGCAAATGTTTCAGGTTCTATCTTCCCCTTTTAAATCTTATTCCAGCAAAGAAAGTTTGCAATGTGGAACGTCAAATTGGCTATCTAAAAAGAAAACATGCGTCTGATTAATTCAAGACAAAAGGTATAATATTTTTCAGATCAATTGTCATTAATCATATTTTTTACTTTTTCTAACAATACAGCGATTGATTGATTTTAACGGCGTGGCAAGCTGTCTAGGATTATTTTATACCACGAGGTTTGGGAATTGCCTTTATTGTACGCTTATTTTAATACTTTTGCGTAACTATTTATTTAGAGATTTGCGTTTTGCACAACGTTCTACTGAAGAGGAATGATTTATAAACAGATCGATTTAACCCATACAGGGGAACGTTACAAGTAACTACAACTCTGGATTAGACTGGACCTGGGAGTAATGTTACACTCCTCTCAGCAGATTTCCAGAAGTGGAGACTTGTCATCATATACGACCCGAGAATAATGTTACTCTCCTTTCCGTATATCTCCAGAAGTGGAAGTTGTTATCAGATGCAGACCAGGCAATAATGTTATATTCCTCTCAGCAGATCTCCAAAATGGAGCATCTTCATCAGATAAGGACCTGAGAGTAATATCACTCTCCTCTTAGCAAAACTCCGGAAGTAGAGCCTTGTTATCAAACATACGCCTGGTTGTAATGTTATTCTCTTCTCAGTAGATCTCCAGAAGTGGAGCATTGTCATCAGAGGCAGACCTGGGAGTACCGTTTCTCTCCTCTCCATAAAACTCCGGAACCTTAGCCTTGTCATTAGGTTTAGTGTCATATCCAAGTGTTTAGTGTCATTAGGTTTAGTGTCATTAGGTTTAGGTTAGTGTCATTAGGTTTAGGTTTAGGTTAGTGTCATTAGGTTTAGGTTTAGGTTTAGTGTCATTAGGTTTAGGTTTAGGTTAGTGTCATTAGGTTTAGGTTTAGTGTCATTAGGTTTAGTGTCATTAGGTTTAGTGTCATATCCTTAGCCTTGTCATTAGGTTTAGTGTCATATCCAAGGCACCACTTTTTTGAGCTGGGCGGGGTGGGAATATAACGTCAATTCTAAGCCTGATTAACTGCAGAAGGTCAAATGTGTGATCTTCGTGTAACACCACGGCTCCAAATAAGGAAGTTGTCGCGAACACAAATACAAAATGACTTCGTTTATTCTTTAGATACGAAAATGTATTGTAACGTTATGTTATGCGTTTCGTGACGCTACGGGTTCTAATTGAAATGGTACAACAAGATGATACCAAGTGGAAAGCGCACTAGCCGACCTCGCTGCCGTATACAATTGAACGAAAAGATCTTGGACAGTCAGCATCCTTACGAAACTAAATAATAGAATAGTCAATACAATTAATAATCTATAAAATAATTAATATAACTAATTATCACAGTATTTCCACAACCTTTTACAGTAGTCATCCGAAACGCGAGAGATAAAATAAAAGAATCGCGTGGCAGACGAGACGAACAGAGATTTCATTATTTCTTCTCCCAGACCAAACCTCACCCAAAGGGGCTGCTTGTTGTCCGTCTGCCCAATTTTGATTAGTCTTCAACTCCAACTGACTTCAACTGACTAACACTAACTCTGTGATAATACCCGGTTCTGCAGCTCGTTGCATAAGTTACTAAGTCCCCGTCGAGAACTTATGTGGGACCGGATCAAGCGAGAAGAAGGTTCACAGTGAAAAGAACAAAAACACAACAACAACTTGTAGTTAAAACGCTAAGGGAGGATGGGGAGCGTGTAACACTTTGTGGATAATTAATTCTAGTTTGAATTTCGGCTGGCAAAAGATTATCTTAATTAACTGGGTCCGGCTGGTAATGTCGCTGTTCGTTGTTTCTTTGTCCCGGCCTAATCAACTTTCCTCGAACCCAAACTAAGTCTGACTGCTTGGACCCAAAATGCACCTGTATATATACAGAATGTTTCATTATTATTTCCGGCTAATGGGACACCCACGAATAAACCCATAACTTTATATTTCCTAGACTGGCCGTCTCCGATACAGGGACATTAGATTCAGACCCTTTTAAGTTTTTGACCAGGACTCGACAAGTACTTAACACTTACCCACGTCCGTGGCCATATGTATAAACATTTTCTTATCTAGATTTCCTTAATCTAGTTAATGGGTTTTCCTAACATTTGAAATTTGATACCCAGGCCGAATCTAATTCATCTTGCCACATATATATGTGTGTATGTGTGTGTGTGTGTAGGTGTGTGTATGTGTGCGCACACATGTGCGTGGGCGTATATATATATATACATATACACACATGCACACATGTATGGGTGCACACACACACACGTGTGTATACATGTATGTGCATATATCCAACTTATAGTGTCACAACTCCGCTTTTTAGAACTCTTCTCATATATTTCATCCTAACTATTTTCTTAACCAATCTGATAATCCTATTTACCCAACCCCTCCGCTCGGGCAGGATATGACACAAGGTGTCTCCTAGACTAGTTGCCTCACCAAGGCTGAAGAACCTAGTCTGCCCTACTATTTACCCATAGCTGGAGGGAGAATAATTGGATTCATACCTTTCCCAAAGGTATTAGTGCTATGTGAAATGCAATCAGTCTTGTCCAAGAATTGAACTCGTATCGCCGTGTCCATATCCTGTGACGATAACCGTTACACCACGGGCACCTCCGATAATAACACGCAAACATAAAACTTTCCAGTGCCACGTTATATCAGCTGACACGTAACCTAATGTATATTTCAACATCTCGCCTACAGCCGATATCAAAACCTTTCTTATGACAGGGCCTGACATGTGAACTTACCCAAGGTTCACCCGCCTGACCTTACCAACGTGAACCTGCGCTTAAGAAGTCAAACTCAAAGTTTTTAACTAGCACTCAATTTATTGCTAAAATAAAGTTATTAACTAAAATAATTAGTTAGAATCCTTGATTATATTGCGCTCGGAGTTATTACGAAAAATATCAACAAAGATAGATACAAAAATAATGATTAATCATATTTACCAACCCCTCCGCTCGGGCAGGATATGACACAAGGTCAATTTTTAAGCGGAGTTTAACAGGTTTGAATTCAGAGTTTTCCTTCTCCTAGACTAGTTGTCTCACCAAGACTGAAGAACCCAGTCTGGCCTACTATTTACCCATAGCTGGAGGGAGAATAATTGGATTCATACCTTTTCCAAGGGTATTAGCGCTATGTGAAATGCAATCTGTCTCGTCCAAGATTCGAACTCGTATCACCGTGTCCATTTCCTACGACGATAACCATTACACCACGGGCACCTGGTAATGATTAATATTATGGGATCTAAACGTGTCCCTGTAGACAAAGGGTCATCTCTACATCTAAAATTGCAAACGTATGAAAGTTGATTCTTACCCACTATAACAAAGTTGCAGTTTTTTTCGACAGAGCAGAGAAGGACGTTATTTCCCGTACATTCGCATTTGCCACAGTCATATATAAATGTGTCGAACTTTTTGTACGGATTCCCGTTGAAGAAACAGGTATGGGGATCTGAAATGTTAAGGCATTCTATTATATTTAAGCAAGCATAAATCTTATCACGAATAAAACGAAGAAGTAATGCAATAAAGTAGCTGCCTACCACTACCCAAGAACCTGATGCCCGGTTGTGTTACCAACAGCAAAGGATCGATTCCAAACTCTCATGGTTTGTGCAAAAAAATAGTCACACACAAGAATTTTTTAAACGTTCGACCAGTTATTTAGCTACTGGGGGAGCAAAAAGTAACGACCAAAATTTGCGCCCAGTAAAATCGTTCCTCCCTCACAGTGGGGCAGACAACGTTTTGTCAAACACTAATTCTTTCCCTCATCGATTCGAGATTGCCACTTCACGTCTTCCTGGTTTTGAGATCGGTCCAGAGGGAGGGTTTGCAACATTGATAATATAGTGATCTATATTTTTCTGAGACCACGTGTTTGATTTTCTCTTTTTCCGGATGTGAACACGTTTTTTTCTCCGACAATTTTCTTCGAGATCCACAATGCCACAGCAATATAAATTACCATTTCTTGAGAGCCTGTTTTTTAACATACATTCGTATACCTTGTATTTTTCACGATGAATATAAACACAAAACAACTTATAACAATTTTCTTTGTATGCAACCAAAATTTAATCAGTCAGAAGATTTTGGCAAATACAAGTCTCATGCTGCTCATTGGCAGATATGGTCCTCTGGATGAGACAACAGGTGATTGTAAAGACAAGATATTTCTAAAAGAATAAATAAGGATTTACCCATCTTCATATATACTTATGTATAAATCAATCATGGGCATAGATCTTTAAAATTAGGGTCATGAAATAGTTACCATATTTCCCATTATATAAGACGAATAATTTTCAAAGATATTTGGTATGATCAATTAATCTTAAAGGCATGCCAACCTGTGTAAGGGTATTTTAAAGGAAATCCTGTTCTTTGTATGTTTATCTTTACAGGTTTTTGTGCAGCTATTTCTTTAAAATATTTTGATTTTTTGCACTCAGTCCTAATGAAGCCAAATATTTTTAAACACATCCATTTGAGCCATAGATGGAAACCTAACTGCCAGGGGGGGGTAAGCCCCCCACCCACATCGAGTATCCTATATATGACATTAAACAAACTGATGGTGAGGTTCCAGTAATGCTGGAACTTTTGAGAAAGCGGAGTACCTCTTCAATGCCGTCGTTCTGACCGGGAGTGGTAGCACCTGATAGGGTCCTATCTATGGGCCAAATAGAACTAAACTGTGTTGGTTGAGATGGGACTGGTTTTGTATCGAAACTGCGTATTTATACTAAACTGATTTGTTAAAATTAAAACTATTTTGACATTTAAACAGCGTACTTAAGCTGAACTGAATTTTTCGAAATAGAACTATTTTGACATTTAAACAGCGTACTTTAGCTAAACTGAATTTTTCGAAATAGAACTTTTGACATTTAAACTGCGTACAAGAAGTGCCCAGGATATGACACTAACAATCTGATGGCGAGGTTCCAGTAATGTTGGAACTTTGGGGAATGTAGACTACCCCTTCATTGCCATCGCTCTCAGGTCCACTCTGACCCAGAGTGGTAACACTTGATTGGGTCCTACCTAAGGGTCAAATAGAACTAAGCTATGTACTTATGCTAAACTGAATTGCTTGAAATGGAACTATTTCGATATTTAAATTAAGTACTTCAATTAAGTTGTGTACTTATGCTCAACTGTATTGTTTAAAATAGTTCTGTTTTGACATTTAAATTCCGTACTTATGCTAAACTGAATTGTTTGAAATAGAACTGTTTTTGTATGCTAAACTGAATTGTTTGAAATAGAACAGTTTTGACATTTAACTATACTTATACTAAACTGAATTCTCTGAAATAAAGCTGTTTAACTAAACTGAATAGTTTGAAATAGAAATGTTTTTAACAATTAAACTGTTCAGAAATGCAGTCTCGTCCAGGATTTGAACTCGTGTTGCCGTTTCCATTTCCTATGACGATAACCATTACACCACGGACACCTGTTTGTCACGGTACCAAATGTGGTACTATGCTTGGCATGGTACCGAATGTGACGAGTGCAACACCAAGGCACCATTTCGAACATCAATAGATGTTTCACTTCATCAAACATAAGGGGTCTTAGCTGTTCCAGATTCGATGGTGTTTTATTATTCAGACCGCATACAATTTTTTAGCAGTCATCGAAGTACAAGAGAGAGAGAGAGAGAGAGGGGGGGAGTCTATGAACAGACACACACTTTCCGCTACACAGGCACCCTTCCCCTGTCGCTGCCCCGAAGGGCTCTGTGGATCTCAGCTCTGTTATTTATCAATGTGTCCCACCAACGCTCGAATATGGCACAAGGCCGTTTTTAAGGTGGATCCGGTCGCAGGGCCGAAGCCCACACACGTCCGGCAAGGCCAAAAATACCTTCGGCCCCGTCGGCATTCCCCTTTTTGGGGCGCCTCAGGCTCCAGGCAATAAACCCAATCCCCCCGAAGGAGGTAAAAGCCTCGGGGGATGGCCCCCTGAGGCCGAAGGAAATCTCCAGTGCTGAGGCACACCTGGCAGAACCGCCCAGAGGTTAGACGGCCTACCGAATGCAACCCAAGAACTGGAGAGGAAAGGCCACACACAAACGCCCTAGAGCGTCCGCGGGGATCTCAGCGCTGTCTTAACTCGCAACTCAAACTCAATAGACAGCTCACAAATTCTCAAAATTTTCAAATCTTTATACATTATAAAATTAGATATATCGTTGGTGTGACGACATCTCACCAAATCATTGCGTCTTATCATCATGATCATCATAAAGTAAACTCAAGTTGGCGACCTTAGTCGAGGGTGACTCGAAGGCTCCATTTTTCAATAGTTACCACACCAAGGTGTCGGGGAGGGTACTACTTCATTCCTTGGATTGCTCCACTTTACTCTTGATCCTCAACTTATAATGCTGAGTGTTAAGAAAGGAGGTATCAAGTACCATTTTTTTAGTCTTTGGTATGTATGACTCAACCTACGATTGAACCCCGGTCTCCCGAACCATTAGCGAACACTCTACGCATTGTCTCCCTAACTTTCATTATGTTTTTATTCTACCTCAGTCAAACTCTGTGTCACGACTCAAATGTTTTCTTTTATTTACATTTGAGTTTTTGGAGCCAGATGATAAGTATCAATTCCATATCTTTGCTGGCGCACACGCAGCGCTGAGTAGAATTAAACTAAAAGGCCCTGATTAAATCGCGACCTGACCAAACTAAATTATATAGTAATTAATGTAACTAATTATCTGTAAAATAATTAATTATCATCCTAATCATTTTACAAGCCATAGCTGGTGGGATAAGGGGGTTCATAACTTTCTCAAGGGTATTAGTTCGAAAATGCCACAGGAAGCGCCTGTGGTGTAATGGTTATCGTCGTATGAAATGGACACGGCGAAACGAGTTCAAATCCTGGACGAGACTGATTGCATTTCACATAGCACTAATACCCTTGGAAAAGGTATGAATCCAATTATTCTCTCTCCAGCTATGGGTAAATAGTAGGGCAGACTAGGTTCTTCAGCCTTGGTGAGGCAACTAGTCTAGGCGAAGGAAAACTCTGAATTCAAACCTGTTAAACTCCGCTTAAAAAATGACCTTGTGTCATATCCTGCCCGAGCGGAGGGGTTGGTAAATATGATCTGATTAGTTCGAAAATGAACCAAATACCTCAACTGGAGCTTGAACTCGCTTACTCCGGGGCCACAGTTCAGTACTTTAGCTATTATACAACGGGGAATCCCACCCTTAATATATGGCTGATCTATATCAAAATATTGAGATGTTGATAATTTGGTAAATGTTACCTATGCACTTAAAACTGGAGCAGTTAAACTTATTGTGGCCGTCGCAGATGCAATGATTGCAGTCATCTTTTTTGTACGCATCTCCTTTGAGAAATATTTTGCTATCATGGATGCACAGGCCTCCACTCAAACGAGCTAAAAAGAAAAAGAAAAAAAAATCAGATCTAATTACGTATACGTGGTTCCTTCAATAAGCTTTCAGACTTTTTTTTTTTTTTACAGGTATTTAAAATTGTCGTAGACACTTAAAAATTCAATATGTTATTGCTATGTATCTAATGACATGACTGACAAATTTTTATGATTTCAGGTTTAAAGGAAAAGCTACAGCAGGAATTGGAATACACTCTACTAAAGCCTGATTGTCACAGCAGGTGAATTTCAAAAATGCAATCTGACACTTTAGAAGAACGATATGCAATAAAATTCTGTTTTAAACTTGGAAAAAAGGCCACAGAAACGTATGGAATGATTCAGACTGCTTTTCAACCATCTTGCATGAATCGAGCATTAGTTTGTGAGTGGCATAAGAGATTCAAGGAAGGCAGGGAGTCTGTGAGGGATGATGACTGGTATGGGAGGAGTAAGAGTAAGTCAATACACCAGAGTTGATTGGTCAAAGGGTTAGGGTTGGGGTTACTATGTTGAGGTTTTAAGGGAGTTCAGGAAGAGATTTGGTCGGAAGAGGCCAGTACTCTTCAAATCGGGTCAGTGGCATTTCCACCAGGACAATACACCAGTCCACAACTCCATCCTTGTCACTGACTATTTGACCAAGATGAGCATCAAGACAGTTCCTCACCGTCCAGACCTTGCTTCCTGTGACTTTTGATTATTCTCTAAGCTCACAGGCTGTCGTTATGAGACAATTGAGGAGATGAAAGAGGCTGTGTGTGACGAATGTTATTGACACGCTCACACAAGAGGACTGGACTTCCATGGAGCCTTCCAGAAGTTGTTGGGACAGTACAACAAGTGCATTGCAACCAGAGGAGATTACTTCGAAGGGGACCAGAGTTTCATGTGTGTACTGTCAATAAAAGTACTAATACGAAAAAAGACTGGAAACTTATTTAATGATCTTCTTATCAGAGTGCTTTTTTCTTGTATATATATATATATATATATATATATATATATATATATATATATATATATATACCAATCCCAACCTGGATGTGACACAAGGTCATTTTTAAACGGAGTTTAATAGGTTTGAATTCAGAGTTTTCCTTTTCCTACACTGGTTGGCATACCAAGGCTAATGAACCCAGCCTGCCTTACTATTTACTCATAGCTTGGGGCAGAATGATTGAAATCATACCTTTCGCAAGGATATTAGTTCTATGTGAAATGCAATCAGCCTTGTTTAGGATTTGAACTCGTGTCGCCGTGTCCATTTTCTACGACAATAACCATTACACCATCTGCCCCTCCACTTTTCTTTTACATATGTCAGTGGTTGGTTGGTTGGTTGTTTGGTTTTACGGCGTATCAACCATTTTCGGGTCATTTAACGCCAAATTAAATCATTTTGATAAAAGTTTCAAAAAATTCGGTTTAGTATAAGTATAATTTTTTGTTTACACACATTTTAAATTTCAAAAACAGTCCTATTTCAAACAATTCAGATTAGTATAAAATTTTGTTCAACACAGTTTAATGTTAAAAAAGTTATATTTCAAACATTTCAGTTTCACATGAGTATGCAATTTAAACACAGTTAAATGTAAAAAACAATTAATTTCAAACAATTCAATTTAGCGTAATTACAGAATTTAGTTCTATTTGACCCATAGATAAGACCCTATCAGGTGCTACCACTCCGGGTTAGAGTGAACCTGGGAGCGATGGCAATGATGGGGTACTCGGTATTCCCTAAAGCTCCAACATTATTGAAGCCTCACTATCAGATTACTTAGATCACACAGGACATTCGTTGGGGGGGAGTCCCTGATGAGATGCAGTCAGTGTATTCTGCAGCCATAGCCGATCAATAGTGGAATTAGAAAAAAAAAACATAAAAAATTATAGGATGACACAAAAGTCTCTTTCCATTTGAAAAATAAATCTATAGGAAGTTGAAAACGGAGAAAATTTTAGAGATATCCAATCCCTCCGCTCGGGCAGGATATGACACAGGGTCAATTTTTTTAAGCGGAATTTAACAGGTTTGAATTCAGAGTTTTCCTTCTCTTAGACTAGAACCAAGGCTGAAGAACCTAGTCTGCTCTACTATTTACCCATAGCTGGAGGGAGAATAACAGGATTCATACCTTTCCCAAGGGTATTAGTGCTCTGTGAAATGCAATCAGTCTTGTCCAGGATTTGAACTCGTGTCACCGTGTCCATTTCCTACGACGATAACCATTACACCACAGGCACCTCCTTAATTTGAGAGATATCTAATTCTGCTCTGAGTTCAAAGAAATTTCCTTGAGTCAAAATATATAGAATCAATAGAAAAATTTCTTTACTCTTTTTCATTCGAAAATAATTCAATTTTTCGAGCATTAAGTGACTTTTTCATTATTCTATAGAAAAATGAATTGGAAAAAAAATGTTGAAAATAAGAGAAAACAAGAAAGTTGATTGATTTCTATAAATTTAAATCTTAATCATCTTACCTGTAGCGAAAGTAACAATCAGGAATGAGAAGATAAAGGTTCGAACCATGCTGAGGGTCCTACGAAACAGAAAGCGTCTAATGACAGAGTTTGTAATGAAGCCAAAAGTAACTCGTTTTCTTGTCCGTGTAACATTGACCTTGTCGCAGCTGTTCTATGCAATCCATCAGCGTTGGAGAAAAATTCATATTTCAAATCACGCAACCATTTAAATTCTCAGTGGAATAAAAAATTGGTTAAAATTGTTGTTCAGTTTTTCATGTTTTATTACTGAGAAGATATTCATGAGTATTTTTTTTATTCGTGTGCCTTCGGAACTACACTTTATAAATACACTTTATGGGTAGCTTGTATTTGGTGGAATTAAATTACAAATATTTGTTATTTAGCAGATTTTCTCTTCTATCCAAGATTTCAAATGAGATTTATTTTCTGTAAATTCATTACTTATCCGTAGAAATACCTATATAAAAAATCCCTTTTCAAACTGAAGTATAGGTTTATTTGTTTAAAGGCATATGAACACTTTACTAATATCGAAATTTGATTCATTTAAAAATGTTTGATGACAATCAACTATATTGCTAATGTTTTATTGCATTCACAAATTTTTTCTCCTTATTTGTTTGCACACAGTTGTGATAGCAAGTATTCCTATCCAATACAAATAATTTGCACCCAATTATATGGTTTCAAGTAATCATTTCTATATAATAAAAACCAATTGTTTTCACACATTTCATCATCATCATCAAGTCGCGCCGCCAGCGCGGATATCCCTGACCCTCTCTCGCCATTTCTCCTTATCATTCATCGCCTCCGGCAGGTCTTCAGGGTTACATCCTGTGTCCTCACATAGTTGCTGTATGTAAGTTCGAGCTGGTTGTCCTACTTTTGCACGGCCATATGTGGGGGTCCACAGGAGTACATCGCTTATGAGCTCGCCCTTGCTTCTCGGTTTCAGTCAACTAAAAACGCTTAGTAAACAGTCGTAGCTACTAGTAACTATTCTTAATAAACAAGATTAAGATATTTTTAACCCATACCTATCAGTTACAACCAATTCTTGTCAGAGTGGAACTAGGAGCCATGGAAATGAAGGGATAACTGGAGCTTCACCACCAAATCCAAATTCGTGCCGTACCCAGGACACTTCTTTGATGAGTGTGTAAAGGTGGGTGGGTCTAACCCCACTGTAGATCATACAGTCATTGGATTTATAAAGGGAAGTTATTATAGTTCTTTTTCGTTGAAATTAATTCTTTGGGATCACAAATCATCGCTTAATGATGGTCCGTAAACTGAAAACTAAAAAACAAAAACAAAAAACAACAACAAAATGCAACAAAATCATACAGAGAGAGAGAGAGAGAGAGAGAGAGAGAGAGAGAGAGAGAGAGAGATTGATTAGAAAAGATGACTGTATGGGAATAATAGGAATAATTCATAGTCATATACAGTAAAATAGAACTCCAGGTGAGCAAGATACCAGAGGCAGAGAGAAAGAAAGCAACAAAGATTAATTAAAAGTGTGTGTGTGTGTGTGTGTGTGAGAGAGAGAGAGAGAGAGACAGAGAGAGAGAGAGAGAGAGAGAGAGAGAGATCATTGTGAAGATGCAAAAATAGAAAAAGCGTGAGATGGGGAAAGACACAGACAGATGGAAATAGATAGATAGATAGATAGAAAAGATGACTGTATGTGAATGATAGGAATAATTCATAGACATATACAGTAAAATAGAACACCAGGTATGCAAGATACCAGAGACAGAGAGAAAGAAAGGAACAAAGAATAATAAAGAGAGAGAGAGGGGAGGTCATTGTGAGGACGCAAAAATAAAAAAGGGTGAGATTGGGAAAGACAAAGACAGATGGAAATAAAGAGAGAGAGAGAGAGAGAGAGAGAGAGAGAGAGAGAGAGAGAGGATGAATGTATGTGAATAATAGGAATAATTCATAGTCATATACAGTAAAAAAAAAACTCCAGATATGTAAGATACCAGATGCAGAGAGAAAGAAAGGAACAAAGATTAATTAAGAGAGAGAGAGAGAGAGAGAGAGAGAGAGAGAGAGAGAGAGAGAGAGAGAGAGGTCATTGTGAAGACGCAAACATTGAAAAAGGGTGAGATGGGGAAAGACACAAACAGATGTTCAGTAGTGTGAGGGAACAAGCGAAAGTAGATGAA
Organism: Sepioteuthis lessoniana; assembly: GCA_963585895.1. Lineage (NCBI taxonomy): Eukaryota > Metazoa > Mollusca > Cephalopoda > Myopsida > Loliginidae > Sepioteuthis > Sepioteuthis lessoniana. The sequence continues at coordinate 254,292 of CAUZXS010003757.1, read as the reverse complement.
AACAACTAAAATAGAAAGATGGAAATCGAAGGAGGAAAGAGAGAGAGAGAGAGAGAGAGAGAGAGAGAGAGAGAGAGAGAGAGAGAGAGAGAGAGAGAGAGAGACCGAGAAGAGGAGGAAAAGTGCCGATAGAAAGAAAATCCAAGAAAGAAAGAGAAATAAAAGTATGTGTATTCAGTAAACTCACCTGGCAACATGTCATTAGAAAATATTGGTAAATCTCCGAAAGAATCCAAGACAAATTCAGTCCTCCAACAAATATTCTAGATATGACACTAAACCATCAAATAGTGAGGCTTCAGTCCTGGAGCTTTGGAGTGTGTGGAGTACCCCTTCATTAACATTACTCCCAGGATCACTTTGGGCCGGAGTGGTGATATCTATTAGGGTCTTAACAATGGGTCAAATAGAACTGTTTAATCAGTTTCTATTTAACTGGGGCAAATAGAATTATTAGTGTTAGACAGCAATACTTGAAGACATTTAACTATATGCAAATAAAACTATTAGTGTTAGCAAGACTTGGAACCATTTAACCGTGTACAAATACTATTCATATATATATATATATATATATATATATATATATAAGCGAGTTCGTACTCCAGTCGCGCTATTACGTTCACTTTCGGGCAATTACCCTTGGGAAAGGTATGAACACCCTTATCCTCCCAGCTATGGGTTAAATAGTACCACTACTATTCTTCTAGGAGAATAGCTTTGGCATTAAATAACCTACAAAGGTTGATATGCCATTAAAAACAAAGAAAGAAAGAAATGTATAAACAGGGTTTGGCATTAAAAAACCTACCAGGGATGGTATGTCGTAAAGCACGACCAACCAACAAACCAACCAAGACCAATCGCAATATAGCTTTGTACGACAAAGTGCCAAAATAATGTAAAAATTGGCCAGAAAAAAAGATCAAACATTTGAAAATAGAAGCATAAAATTGAAAAATTAATTTTTTATCCTTCTCCCTTCTTTTCACGGGTATCAGCCAAATGGTCTTCTTCTTCAGTTGACTTTAAGAGCTCTGAATTCCATAGCAGACATTCGATGGGAAATTTGAAAAAAAAACATAATGCCTTTCGAAAGATATCGGTGAATGGCGCCCTGGATATCGAAAGAAAAGAAATGAGGCAGTACTGACCAGAACACACACATATTACACCCAAACACTTACTCAAAAGCGAAGAAGCCTGTTTGTGTATATCATATCAAGAATCGTATACAGTAAACAATATACTGACGACTAAAGTGACCTCCAACAAATCAGAATCAGATCTTACTAAGCAAATGACCAAAGGACTGGTTCCTAAATGCTAAGCCATGGAATATTAAAAAAATTCATAAAAATAAATAAATAAATAAATAAAAATAAAAAAATATACAAAAAATACAAAGAAAAAATGAACAAATAAAATAAAAGGAAAAATATAAGATGGAATACGTAACAATTCGTTTTAAAACATATCTTCCTACAAACTATTCGCTTTCAAATCATTATATATATATATATATATATATATATATATATATATATATATATATATATATATAAACAAAATTTCGCATTAACATAACCCACTAAGTTTGATATACCATTAAACACCCACAAAAGCAAAACAAATAAAACTAAAAAAAAAAAAAAAGACAACAAAAACAAAAAAACAAAAAACAATAAAAAATAACGAAGGCCTTATTTTATTTTCGTGAATCATCCGTACATATTCGTGTAATGAATTACTTTTTAAAACCAATTTTTCAGCAAAAAAAGGACTCGATAATTACATGAAAGACGTTTTTGAAAGGTCAAAATTTCTCTTGCTGCTAGGCCTAACGTTGCTGATCTTTGTTTAGAACTTTGCTGATCTTTGTTAAGACCTTTCGAGATGATGTCATGCGATTTTCTTTATCGAAAAAAATATGTCATTGGATCTTGAAGAAATGTTTTCGTAGTCTCGCATATCCATTATACGAAATATAGGATAAAAATACCTTTTTATTTTTACAAATCAGAGATCATTCATTACATGAAGTCGTTCATTATTCAGGAATATAGGGCATGTCTTTTTAATTTTTTCATTTTGTTTATTGAAATTCTGAGATCAGGGAAAAGTTTAATTAACTTTCGGATACGTCACTCAAATATGAATATCTGGTGATCTTCTTGTCTTGGTTTTAATTTACAAGTGAAACACGACCAGTGCCTTTTGAGCCTTTCCGATGATGAAAACCAGCAAGTTTGTTGATCGAAAGATGAGCCTGTAAAAATAGATTTTCCATTCAGATCAATACAATTCAAAATACAATTTCCGAAAAAAAAAAAAAATTATGATTTTAGTTTCCACCCCTTTTGATTCGTGCATATATGCATATGCAAATATATGTGCATGTATGTGTAATTGCGTGTGTTACAATCTCAGAATCGGTTTCTTTCTATGTAAGTGTATGTGCAGTTTCTGTATATATGTATCTATCAGCGAGAACTTGACTTTGTATGTGTGTGTGTGTGTGGTTGCGGCCATCTTCATCCATTTATATTCAAGATCAGTCTTGTAACTGTGTGTGTGGGTGTGTGGTTGTAACTCTGTGTGTATGTGTGGGTGTGGGTATGTGTGTGTGTGGTTGCGGCCATCTTCATCCATTTATATTCAAGATCAGTCTTGTAACTCTGTGTGTGTATGTATGGGTGTGTGTGTGTTTGTGTGTGTGAGCATAAATGGTGTTTCAGAAAAACTGATATAATTTCAGTTTGAAGTTAGCCACCACGTTCCTCTTACCTGACAACTTGCGAATTTTCTCCTGGGACTAAGTGTAAGGGATGTTCTACTCTTTTATACAAACCTATAGGAACTCATGTTGCAATATCGATGAAAAAGTTAGTGTTTTTCTGTGACCATGTGTCTGATTTTTTCTTTTTTCTCATATAAATTCTTCGACATCTGTTTATCTAGTCTTTGTCTCTGATAATTTTCTCAGAGACTGCATAACGACACACCGTAAAACCAACCAACCATAATATTGTAATATACTAGCTTAGCTAGCGACAGAATGCCGTGGATGAACTTACCAGATTCAATGCGGTCACAAGATAACATCAACAAAGTTGTTTCACAGGAAAGAGAACAATAGATGATGGCGAGAATGTAATTTATTGCCTGTGGATTGAATGACAGATATTTTCGTTCGCAGATAAGATCAACAATTTACCGGAAGAAACGGAAGTATGTAAGTTCCGATAACCAGCCATAAACAGAAAAATACGTGGGCAAAGAGGCATGCTCATGGGACTTAAAAGACAATATAAGGTCTGTAATTTTGGACAGAAAGCAGAGACCTGCTGGTCACTCAAGCAGACCTGTCAGCTCCTCCGTGTGTGTTCTCCGGCCGAAGCACTATTTCACAAAAAGGGTCCCCGCCACAAAAGAACGATGTGAATGAACGCTCTCTGACTGTATTCCAACTTCACTCAAACGTCACCGTGGAAGAATAAAAATATAAATTATATTTTTATATACGTGGTGCCTTGAATAAGCTTCCAGATTTTTTTTGTACAGGCATTTAAAATTGCCGTAGACTCTTTAAAATTCAGTATATTATTGCTATATATCTTATGAGATGATTGACCAATCTTTATGATTCCAGGTTCAAATGAACAGCTACAGCAGCAATTGGAATACACCCTACTAAAACCTGATTGTCACTGCTGGTGAATTGCAAAAATGCAATCTGGACATGAGGACACTTTAGAAGAACGATATGCAATAAAATTCTGTTTTAAACTTGAAAAAATACCAGAGAAACGTATGGAATGCTTCAGACTGCTTTTGAACCATCTTGCATGAATCGAGCATGCGTTTTTGAGTGGCATAAGAGATTCAAGGAAGCCAGGGAGTCTGTGAGGGATGATGACAGGTGTGGGAGGAGTAAGGAAGTCAATACACCAGAGTTGATTGGCCAAACGGTTAGGGTTGGGGTTAGGGCTACAATGTTGAGGTTTTAAGGGAGTTCAGCAAGAGATTCCGTCGGAAGAGGCCAGCACTCTTCCAATCTGGTCAGTGGCATTTCCACCAGGACAATGTACCAGTCCCCAACTCCATCCTTGTCACAGACTATTTGACCAAGATGGGCATCAAGACAGTTCCTCAGCCTCCCTAAAGTCCAGACCTTGCTCCCTGTGACTTTTGGTTATTTCCTAAGCTCAGAGGCTGTCGTTATGAGACAATTGAGGAGAAGAATGAGGAGGCTGTGTGTGACGAATGTTATTGACACGCTCACACAAGTT